>CALSBV010012175.1:16674180-16695529 GCA_943590825.1 Bovichtus diacanthus
ACAAAAGATAAAAATCACTGAGTTAAAATCGACCCAGTGTTGGTCAATACAGCACTGACGCAACACTGGGTTAACATTTGTACCGATGGGTTGTTTGACCTGTACTCATGGGTAACAGGAACCCATTATACTATAATGGGTTCCTGTTACCCACGAGTACACAATAATGATTATAGTGTCGCTGCTATTGACCCTGGGTCAATTCTCACAGATTTTAAATGATGACAGTAATACTGTGTGTCAAATGGAAAAGACAGCATATATGCTATACATGCACATATGTTCACATATATAAGAATACACATACACCACATACTTTAAAAACATTTCTGAATTTAAGGATACATTGGATTTTCAGGAGATTCATTTGACAGCTTTTTTTTATGTCTGGGCTGACGGCCCCGTGAGGTTGCAATCTGCAGATGTTTGTGATGTTTTTATAACATAACATTATCTTTATTATTCACCGAATACTGGCTTCTTTTTAATGTGTTTATATTTTGAGCAGGAGATACAATGTGTCAGTCAGACAAATGTGCAGCGATAAAGTGCAGAAAATATCTTACTCATGAATATAATATGATACAAATGTCCCTTAAGGAAAGCATGTGAGTTTGAGTTTAATCATGTTTCTATTACATAACAGGACCCATGACGTGTCTAAAACACGCCTTTTATCATCACTAATGAAGTTTCGTAATGTGGCCTAATGTAGACTGGTTCTCTGTTGCACAGCATTTTGATGTTCTCACAGCCATCCTGAAACCTTTTTGTGCTGTAGGTAAAGGAAATGAACTGAACCATCAAGTAAACATTCATTCCTGTGTAGAGTATAACCTTGTGGTACGATGTAATTCAACTTATTAAACCATCTAATTCCTTGGATTTAGATGCAATTACCCATTTCCATGCTCTGTTGTGTCTGGTATGTTTTTACTCTGCCAGCGTATTAACTTCAGTTGGGCAACCTTAATAGTTTATCCTATTAAATTAAGATTAAGTCATATTAAGATTACGTTCCGTAGAAGGGGAAAACATTATGAGTAAAATAGGAATCCTGCATACTTTACCAGCTATTAGAGTGAATGGAACAACATGTGTTTAATCTTTAATAAGGGTCTAAATGAGCACAGCAAACACCTTCATTAACTGCTTTTTCCTGTGCACGTGTGAGAAGACATTATGGGCTGTCGGGTGCAGGAGTTTACGCCCCGTGGAACCAGAAAATGCGTCTGTTAGTATGTTTGTTTGGGTGTATATATAAACACAGAACTGAACTGGAAAATTGAGATTGTTTTCCGAGCAGAGAGTGGAAGCACAAACTTTTTTGTGCATATCTCAGCTAACAGGGCTCTGGATTCTCACATTGGCCAGGACGGGAAGACGATCTGGTTGCCATGGTAACTGCTCATGTGTAAAGTCTTGTGTGTGCCGGCCCAAGGGTAAGTGCGGTGATCTGCGGCGTACTGCAAGTCAGGGATCGGTTAGTTGAGGGGGGTCTGTGGAACGCCATGTCATGAAATTTGGCTTAAATTTTCAGAACGACCAAGTCGCAGACACAAACAAATCTTAGTGCATAACTGCAGACAGTCGTGCATTGTAGTATGTTACACATTGAGTGGTATCAAACTGCTGTTTAACATCCCTGCGCCGCCTACTTGTAGGTGTACTGAAAGAGAAAGCCTGAGAGGTAAGACCACTCAAGGCTGTCCTGCTCTTACCGTGTTCACTGTGAGACGGGGATTTGCTAAGTGAATTAGTGTCTGTACATCCTGTTTGTCTTCCAGCTGAACTACGGAAAGACTCAGGCTGTACACTGTAGTGACTGTGAACAAATCTGTGTTCTCTGGGTGCAGAACTGCAGCTTTTAGGAAAGTCCTGCAGCAAAAAAACAATCCTGTACAAACACCAAGCTGTATTAAAGATTATATTATTTTTATTATAAAATGATATATATTATATTATATTAAAAGTAAGAAATTAACACAAACGTTTATTTATTTACCCCTAATGGTATCTTGCCATGCAGATACTTTTGCTTTTAAATGCAATTCAAAATGGTTGTTAAGATATTTCAGTCTGGAGCAAAGTGGTGTGTTTGCTGCTTAGTCATTAGTGTAGGAAACAGGATTAGGGGATGATGCAAGGTGACCATCTCGCACTGTAATACATGTATACACCACAGACAAACACACACACACACACACATGCAAACAGACAGTAGCACAAACTAAACCCAAGAAATGCTCACAAAATGTATAAATATGAGATCTGAAAATAATATGAGCCCTCTTGGCCCAAACAAGTGACATTTGAAAAATTCTTCCCAGACTCACATCACTATTTTAGGTAACATGTATCCAGCCAGAGCTGTATCATTTCATTTCCTCCGACCGATGAGCGCTAACCCTGTGCAAACACTACGTAAATCAGCTCCAGTCGGCTGCCCGTGAGCATGATGGGTAGAGGGAGAACAGCGTGGAGTCCGAGAGGTGTTTGTGTGTGCGGTGGTCGGGGGTCCAACAGAGGAACCAAAGCCACAGAGTGGAAACACAAGGCAGAGGAGAGAAAAGAGCAGACAATGACGTCTGATTCCAGGAGTTCTGGCTGTGCCTGCGGTCAGCCTGAGCCAGTCTAAATTGAACTGTATGTGTTTAGGAGACCTCAAAGCAGGGCCGTGTGAGGACTGAAACAGCAGTGGTCTGGGTGCGTCCACACTGGACTCATTTCTCTCAGCGCCTCGCCGTTTACTGTGTCCGTGAACTGCTGTCATCGTCGGCTATAAATTCAACCTTCCCTCGTAGAAGGTAAAAGGGTCAAAAGTCAAGGCTGTGACACTTGGTCCCCGACCCATTCGTGATCCTCAGCTGCACAGATGTTAAGCATGGCTGCGACAGTAATGACTCCGGGTGTTTCAGGGTTAAAGGTAAACTGCTGTAGATGACTGTATTGGATTGAGAGTGGTTCCCATGCTGAACAGTGAAGGTGTCCAAATATAATATTTCTTTTCCCTTTCCTTTCCACAGCCCCTTCTTATAAACAGAATGAAGACACTATAGTATAACTTATTCTTAGACTATGACAGGATTAAAAAATATACGTTGAAGGGTCAGTTCACCCAAATTACAAAATAAACCTCACTTGGTAAGTAGCCAATTCTTTTTATTGGACTTTCTGTGAAATTCCTTCTGCTTCCACACCAACGCAATAGGGGTGCATTGACTTTTGTTTTGAGCAGCACTGACATTATATTCTAACAAGACCAAGAGTCTTCATGCTGGTGGCTCTGCAAGGATTTACATAAGTGCAGTAGCTCTTTTAGCTATGTGCTAACTGTGCGCATGCTAATGCTAATGCTGATGTTAGCAGGTACATCCTGTTTATCATGTCACTAAAGGAAAAGTCACGGTGTCACTAAAGTCATTAGGATTAATTATCTGGGGACCATAAATGCATGCTAACATGCTCCTAAACAAAATAGTAAGATTCCAATTCAGAATGAGAAATTTACTTTATTTACATTTTGTCCTTTCTCAACCTTTTGACTGTGACACCAATCAGCATAATGTCAGTGTTCCTCTGATGGCATCATTTACTCAGCATCTAAGATAATATAAGATATAAGACCCTATGCAAGTTAGTCTCCATTTATTCTAAGAATTGGGGGGCAAGCGATTTGTCCAAGAACCTTTTTTTTTTTTTTTTTACTAGTACTGCCTCCTCCTCCTCCTCTGTAGCCCAGTGATCACTGGCCCGTAACATGTTCCTGATGGCAGGCCACGAACATTGATTGATGATTCCACGTATTAGTATCACTGCTCTCATCATGCCCTCCACCTATTCACCGTGAGAGGCCAGAGAGAATATGTACTGTATATAAGATTTGATGGAATTGGGGGGACAGACTTTTCCCTATATCTGGGATTTATTAACTGTGCCTTATGTACTGTCATGTTGTGTCAGAGAACTTGCTTTAACATGCTTGAATCTACAGTCTGTCATAACTCAAAGCAGCATGCACACATGCAGGCACAAACATTCTGTTCCACCAAGACTTATTCTAGTATTTACTGCATGGGAAATTCACGTATAAGTACTGTATAAGGTTTGTTTTTCTTAGTGGTTCAGTATAATATAACTCATTATGGTTTTACAGTCCTTCTCTGGCTGTGATTTATTATGTGTTCATACAAATCTTGGCCTCTCTCTCATCAACCTGAGTGAGTAACAAAGCAACGGGTCCTATAATTTACATGGGAAGGACAGAAGCATTGGTAAAGCAACTTGTGACCTCAGACAGTCTAGCATTATTGTGAAGAACACCTTCACGCGTGCAGCGTCTGCTGGGTGTAGAGAAACAGATGGCCTTGGAGACAGTAGTGCATGTTTTATTAATAAAGTTCTCTGCCCAGTTATAGCATGAAAAGGAAAATGGCTGCATAATACATAGCTCTGGTTTCCTTTGGAGCGCGATGTTAGCGTCACATCTCTAATCGATTAAGACATCTTCTATTCCAGCGAATTGTGAATATTAAAGACAGCAAGACGTTTTAGATCGACAGTTGAAATATACATTAGATACTCTTTGTAGGTTTTTTAGAATTAAAATGAAGGATTTTGCTTGAAGTAAAAGGATCATTTTTTGGAGTTTTCATTTTATTCATACATAACAGTTAGTTTGATTTTATTCAAAAAATGTTTTTAAGTGAACTGAAGACATTGCAGACACAGGCCAGAGGACGTTGTGTATTTCTAAAGTGTTGCTGTCTACTGGATGTAATGACACGCCCAAAGCTCGCAGGTGTCTGGATTTTCATCCATGTCCAACTGAGCAAAGTGTCAAAATGTCATTTTGTATTTTTGTCCATCAGGAAATAAAGGTTAAACACAAAAAAAAATAAAAAATCGCCTCTGATTTGACTGTAAAACCGAATGAAAACAAGAAAACAACCCCAGTTGGACACATACTTTGAGCAGCGTGTCTACTCAGGGATTAGTGAGACATATTTCTGAGTTACTCAATATCTTCCAAAGGCAACACACAACATCAGCTCTGAGAAAAACCTACTTCGAATTCTCCCAGAACAAGATCATTTCTCATCTCTGGCAGAACTGGAACAATCGCAGGCCGTTACACAACAGTCTGGACAACAAGCCTGGACCATAGTTACTCATGTCATCATTGGGAATGAGCGTGAAATTGACAGAGACCTACTTTCCCTCAAATGGGATGTAAAACTTTTTTTTATTGCCTCGATGAACATGGAAAGCTTTTTTTTTCTCTCTCTCTCTTTCTCTCTCTCTCTCTCTCTCTCTCTCTCTCTCACTCAACAGCTAAATGCTGCCCTCAGTGCTGCAGTTCTTATGCCAAGTTTTCCCTCATATTTCAAGTCTGTTAAACGCTTGTAAAACATATGACAGCAGGGCGCTTATCATTATGCAATTGTGGCACATAGGCAGTTCGCACATGCCCATGGTGCTGTGTTAGTTTTTGCATTTTTTTTATCACCGTTAAAGCTACACATAAAGCTTAAGTGTTCAGTATTTATAATCTCTTAATTCAGGAAATACATTCAGGTCATTTACTTGCTATCAGTGCTAACAGTCTGCCTCTGGATTGTGTGTCTCAGTGACTGAAGGGTCCATTGTTTTACTGTGTGCACAATGTTAGCAGCAGTTATGCATCTGTCTGGTTTCTGCAGTGCTATAAATAGCACCCTGAAGCCCCTGCAGGAGAGGTTGAAGTGTGTTGGGCCAGCAGGTCAAGCTGCCACATATGGGTGCTCTTGTATGTCTTGTAACACTTGTGTTATTTCTGCATTCTTGCCCCTGGCAGTTTGGAGCACATTTCAGAGGCAGCATCGCAGATGAGCGCAAACAGTGGGGGGGGGGGGGGACAGCTGAGCCAGAGCCGAGCCCGACATACCTCAGATCAGCAAATCCTAGAAGTCAGTCAGTCAAGTATGATCATCCTTGACCATCTAATAGCTCCACTTCAGCTCAACCCCGCCTTAAAAAGACGCCCATTGTGTCTGCGTGAGGATCCCTCCCACTGGTGAACCGGTGGTTGTGTGACGTCACCCCTCCCTCCCCATCCCTCCTTCCCTTCTTCCTTTAATGCGTCAGACCAATCAGTGACAAGGGAGATACGGTCACGTGAGAATCCCCCCCCCCAACAGTCTCGGTTACCATGACAACGAGCACTGGTCCAGGCAGCATCTTGCTGTGGTGAGAAGAAAGGGGGATGAAGTGCGGGAGGAGAGGCAGAGAGACGGGGGAAAGGGTGGCAGGAAAATAGAAGGAGAACAAATACCAGCCAGAGGAATACCTTGAGCCTGTCTTCCCTCTGTACAGTAAGTACTTTGCCTTTATTCTCCTCGTTCACCGGCTTCATCATAGCTGAATGAACGGAGATGTGATGCAGTGCCTTGTCGTCAGTGTTTGATAATGTGATGTGGCAGATGCTTTTGAAGATTTCTGGGATGACATCACGTGTAATTCCTTTGTTATGTTGGGAATGTGTGCAGCCTGCCTCACCTTAGGTAGCCAACCCTTTGTCTGCATGCTTCAGTCAGCATCCACTGATCCACAGTGAATGACTGTGGACAAACCTCTGTTGGTGAACAGAGGCGTGGTGGGAACTAAGGTGCTCAGCGCAATTAGAGGCGGTTTCCTAATGTGCCAAAACTCTCTCTGATGTATTGTGAGCCGGCAGCGAGCCATCCTGCGCCTGGTTCCTGATGCCTGTTTTGTTTTTTTCATACTCTTCCAATCTTCCATTCCCTCCATTTTCCCACAAGCAGACCTTATTTGACATCCCGCGTCTCCCTTGTGGTTTGTTTAATTAGCAAATCCAACTAGGACAGCGTGTTCTGATTGGAGAACTCATATGTGGAACGTCCTTGTGGTGGTGGAGACATTAAGCAACGCTGGCTGCAAGTCCTTTCACCGTCAAAAGGTTGCTGTTTTTTAATCAGCATAGGTTTGAACCTCATACTAGTATCACAGCAAGAGACGTGAAGCAATGTTAATGTTTTCAATTACATAACAAAGAGCTACATTTTTTATCACACACGTGCAGATTCTTTTCTACCTTTCAACTCTGTGACTAACTGACTCATTTCTTTAATTATAAGGTTAAGAAATCCTTGTTTTGAGTTGCAAGAAATTATAGAGCTATTATGCACTCACACAGGTATGCGGCAGTGCAGTGCTCAATTCATATGCTACAGGAAGAAGTGAGAAGTTTAATGTGTTTTTTTTTTACCACCCTAAACGAAAGCATTACATAACACTCATTATAAGCAAGTCTGGAAGTACACTCATGATTATTTCACCTTCTACCAAAGACAGACATTGCCTGTGAACGAGCAGCACAGTACTTATTTGAGGCAACTGACATTTGAGCTCTGGCCCAGGGGCCCAACGGGTTAGGGTCTGTAGTTAGTTAGTTAGTTAGTTGAAGTTACTGCTAAAAAAAATGTTGTTTGGAAGTCACAAATAGACACAAAAAGACCACAAAGAGACGCTAAACTACTACAGAGAAGCGAAATGACCAAAACGAGAAAAAAGAGACAAAAAGACCACGAAGAAACGCAAAATGTCTACAAAGAGAGACAGATGTCTCTTTGAATCTGTGGCTCATGTTCTGATGTAGCAGTACTGGGGACCCTTCACATGTCTGTGCCCAAGGGCCCATTGTCCCCAAATCTGTCCATGTTCACTGTTGAACCAGCTTTGAAGACTTTTTAAATCCATTGTAAAGTGATATATGGTCTGTTGAATGAACAAAAGTAATGTAGCAGTGGATCTTTTCACGTGGCTGTCTTCAAGTGGACGTTCACACAACATCTTTGTGAGGGATTACAACTGCCACATGTGTCACTGTGTGCTCTCACAGCCCAGCCACACAGGCCTATCTGTCCAGTGACAGGAGGCGACAGGGAGGTGTCTGTCTTGCTGGATGCTCAAGAGGGAGAGACTGACTCTGTAATGTGCAGAGAGCTGATAGTAGCAGCAGGGTTCCTCCTTCCAGCATTGTGCTCAGAAGAGAATATGATGAACTTTGTCTTAAGTCATATTTTGAGATTTCTCTGTTATGCTAGACTCTGATTCAGCTGATGGCAGAGGCACACTTGAAGCAGCAGTGACTTTCATAGTTGAGAGGGTTTTACGAAGGGCCTGCATGTCATTGACCTTTCCTTTGAATCAGCTAAGACACTTAGGATAATCATTACAGATTGCTCTGTCGTTGATGTGTACAATATGTTTCTGTAACATGAGTATAAGTCTTGGATTGTGTCGTGATCGAGACAGAACAAAGCAGTGTATCAGTGTTGCGTATTTGTCTCTGTGGGAAGCAGCCAGAGACTCACTATACTGTTTTTTTTTAGTGATGTGCATTTGAAAGAGATTGTTTGAAACTTGTAATTTTCCCAAGTTGTAATCTTAAGTGGTTTTCTACCATGGCAAACTTCAGCTGCTCTTGAATCCACGGCACAATCCATGTCTATGCTTTGTTACAAAAGAAAATAAATGGGCTTGGAATTCAATGGGAATGATGTTTTTCAAGAGTCCAGTCGCAGACGGACACAACAAAGACATTGTGACTGAGGAATTACATCTATGACTTTATGTCACGTAAACAATTAAATTACTTATCCCTTCTTCGGCCTATACTTCTTTTACAGAGGCCATGAGAAATCGATGGGTGCCAAGACAAATCTGCTCATTGAATTACTCTGGTAACACAATTAACAAATCAGCAACAATGTAGACTCAGGAGCCCATGCATTTGTTTTAATTTCAATCCCAACTAAACCGAAGATAAGTGATACATACATTTAGATTAACACACAATTTTGATAGAATTTGATGTTATTGAAATATACTTGACTACTATCACTGATTGTTCTGTGCAATTTATTTATTACTACTACCACTACTGATTATAATAATTCATCATTAAGCTCTCTTTAGGGCCATCAGTTGTTGACAATAACTTGTCTAAACGTCTCGTGTCAAGTCAAGTCTGTATTCGTTTAGCGTGCACAATGACACACATGGTGTCAAGAAATACTTTTCAGAAAATGCGAATTGTTATAAAATCTCTGCAATTCGGTTATCATGTGAAGTCCCGCCCGCCTTTCCCTGTTGTGTAAAGCAGTTTTAATGTTTCTGACACCATGTGAAGGCAGCAGCGCTGCTGCGTCACGTTGGAAGAGACCAATCGGATTAAACTGAGTTAAAACACGCAGGCTCACTCCAAAAAGTAGTGGGGGGTTCACACCTTAAATATTCAAATAAATCCAGATACATTCTAACATAACACATTATCGTCTCAATACATACCCGTATAATCTGCAGGAATCGTGTTTCACAACAAACTGCAGGTAAAGTAACAAGACAGGGATGTTTCATTAACGTGTTGTTATTTATAGACTTGTCCGCTCCCCCCTCCTTGTCGTTGTTATGGTTTGGACCGATCCCACTCTGTCAGTTTCAAGTTGCGCCTTCTCCTCTGTTGTGTGGCTCCTTGCTTTGGCCTCAACGAGCATTACCCTCTCAAATAAAAGACAACACTGTGGATTTTACGTGGGGGGGAACCTAGATCTAAACACGGACATGGATTAATTCCCGCCATATTATACGAGTGGATTATAAACGCACAGGATTCAGAGGTAAGAAGGGATGTTGCTCCCGGATCGCTGGACAAACACGGTGCATTTTATAACGTTACCCTGGGACCCGCTGACTGCACCTCTGCACGTTTGGGAATGTCACGGTCTGCTGGTTTAAATAGAACAACTAACGATTTAACTACGCCGTCCTGTAATACATCTGACATTTGTTTCTCTGTTACTGTAACACGCACATTGCTCCAATGGCGCATCGGTGGTCATCTTGCCAACCTCGTTATTAATTGGGTTCAGCTATTAGCCTGATAAGTACATGTCTGAAGGGATATAGCCTGGGGAATGTGGTGGATGCTGGCAATGTTTACTTCCAAATCTCTCATATTGAATATTCTCATCTTGGCCGCAATTATGTAGTTTAAAAGCCTTTCCCCCTGGAAGAGTGTACTTGTTATAAGGAGGCATTGAATGGGCATAATACAGATATTGCCTCATTCAAACAGCTTGACATCTAAGTTTGTGAAGAGTACTTTTGTCAACATGCTTTTGTAATATTAAGGAGTCATAACTGAAGTAGAAGAAACAATCTGTTTATTACATGTACTTGGGTTGACTCTGAGTAGCAAATACCTGTTGTTAGGGTAGTTTTTTCTCTTTGTATGGAGCGTTTCTGAAACCCCATACATTACTTTTGACATTTTATTTCACACTAAATATGTAGCATACTAGTATATAACGACATGTGTTGTGTGGGATGCCACTGAAGTTTGTATCTATTCAGGCGGTGTAGCAAAGTTTCCCAGTGTGACCTTGACACATTTCTTGTGTGTTCACCGAAGAGGAGAAACTGGAGGAGTTTTTAACCGAGCAGCTTGTTCTCATTCAAGTCACAAACTGAATTATGCATTATGTTCAGGGCTAGGAAGAAGACATCTGTGAGGATATTGCTGCATAAAGAGTCTGGGGTATTTTGTTTTCACGCACCTAATTTGGTGTTGTTCTGTAGACAATTGGGATCATGTTATAAGTCACAAGTCACTCAAATTCTCCCAGGCTTTTATTTGATGCGTCTTATTTTTTGGTCTTGCTGAGTGACTGCACGCTGACTTCAACACAGTTACAATACCATATTAGTCCAATCAGCAAGCAGAAACAAGAGTCAGTCTGTGGCTTAGTGGAGCGGTAAGATCCTGACCTGCCAGGCCAAGGACTCTTATCCTGTCACAGAAGAGTGATGGGGCATTGTTCTATTGATCAGTGATATTGACCTTTGATGCTTTTCATCCACCTCCTTTTTTTTTTTCTTTTTTTTTTTATTCTGTAGACTGTTCAATGACTTTGGACATCGTCTCTTAGGACACAGGGTGTTGCTGCGCAGGCGGACTTTAATTGGGATGTGTTACATGTGTTATCATAACTCACAGTTTCCCTCTTATGAGATCAGGATGTGGAGGGAAGAAGGAGGAGGATGTTTGCTTGGGGGCTGAGTCAGCACAAGACTGGAGACGGCTGTGGTCTGGTTGTTAACTTGGATGGAAGGACAGATTTGTGTCAGTCTGACATTTACAGTTTATTGGAATTGGTAAGACTTTCTTTATGCTACACTATTTATGATTTTAACTCTTCGATAAGTCAATTCATCTATTAGTCAATCGACAGAAAAAAGAATCGGCAACTGTTTTGATAATCGATTTAAACGTTTCAGTTAGTTGTCAAGCAGAAATAGAGAATCAATTCTAATATTCTCTGATTCCAGCCTCTTGAACGAGAGAATTTCCTGCTTTACGTTCACGTTTGACTACGTGAAGTTGTGATACACTAAACGATTATCGCTTAGCCTCATGAAAAATCCTTAAATATCACATTCATTTTTATGTACTTCAGAAACCTTTGACTACATACAAAAGGCTGAAACTTAACAAAGTAAAATGATCACAACATAGTATAGCATAGGGTTGGTTGATATAACAATATATCCTGAGACCATAGAATAAGTTTACTATGAGAGATTTTGCTATACTGTTTTTAATGAGCGAACTGTGGCTTTAATATCTTTATTTAGACAACTGTGGGCAATGTTGCGAATCAATAACAAGCTTAAGACTATTTGATTTCCAGGACACTTATGTCAATGTGTTGAAGTACCAGGTTTCAATGGAATAGCCAAAAACAGATTTTTTGAATTAAATGTTCACAAAATGTACTATATCAAAATATATATTGATATTGGGATGAAAAAACAAATTATCATTCCAACCTCAATTTATTTTGTTGTAGTTTTTTGCACCTATAAAAACGGACATAGACGCAGTTCTTCATTTATTCATAATAAGGAGTCAGGGCTCTTCTTTATTAGTCCATGGTCAGTATAGTCCAACACACCTTATGTCCCTTTCATCACGTTTGGAGACAAAACACGATTAAAATGCCATTTGATTGTGACAAAATGGACTCGTGCACTTTCCCAATTACCCTGAAACCATCTAGCATCCAAATAATGAGGCTCAAAATCATCGATGCAACCCGCTGCATCCGTGGAAGTTAGTGTGGACGTGTGGATGTGTGGAGGCAAAAGTGACACTGAGTCACTCTGACCCCTCGCTGACAGAGGGAGAGAGTGAGTTCCCGTCGAGCTCTGACCCCCCACGACCCTACAAAGTACCACAGATTTGGAAACTCACTGCTGGATGAAAGGACAGAAGGAAGGAAGCACTCTGAAGAAAGGACGCTCCTGCTGTGTGATGAGCGGCTGCTGGATGTACCCCGACTGTCATGTTCAGCCCAGAGGTCTGATGCCGTAGTTGAGTCATCGGAAGCTCGCTGATGTCAAACTAACATGCATACTGTAGTCTGCTGCAGCAAGTCCTTAAAAGGAGTCTGTAACTAGATGCTAATGGCATGTTGTTAACTGTTTTGAGGGCTGTGTTCTGAGTCAGGGTTGTGTTTGTGCACTTACCGTGTGTTGAAGGACAATCTCCATGTTCCCCCTTTTTAACTTTGTCCTTTTATTGAACGAGTTCATGTGATGACTAGCATATTCCTGAAAGTTGAGTCAGGCAGGCATTGTAAAACCCTGGTGGAAGCTATTAAGATACCATTAGTAGGTTAATGTTTTCCGAATAAATGATATCTGACCTATGTCAAGATATCATTCCCATGCCATATCGCAAAGTCTTAAAGCCCTGGAAAGACATGTTGGATGTTTTATGAATTGCTTTCTATCTTTTCTCGATACCAATACATTTTTTAACTTGGCATTATGAAAATCAGATTTAGACGACTAACAGGAAAGCCACTGGTTGATGCTGTGTGTATGATTTCTTACAGCTCGGGATTAAAGACTTATTCCTTGGGTGGTTCTTGCACCTTGCAGGTCAGACGTAGGTCAGTGTGACAAATGCATTCCTGAGGCCACTGAGGCTGTTTACATTTTGCCAGTCAGCTGACCCTTGAACACTACAGTGGAGCGGCGCAATCTGACTTTTCCCCTCTGCATGCGTGATGATTGACATTGATTGTAGGACTAAATGTATTCGAAACGCAGGTGTACGGAGGACTCATACAAAGTTATTTACAAGTTTAGCATTATCAAACAGTTTTTCTAGTGTGACTGTGATAAAACCGTGTACTAGGAAAAAAACACAGCTTTGTAGGTGACTCATGAATTTCATCCTGTACGTGATATGTGTCCCGTCTCAATTCAATCCCATCAAAGTTCCAGTGAACACTTATCTATATGATTGTAGGTTAATGGTCTTGTTAAATGGAACTTGCCTTAAATGTTAACAGCTGCACACTACCTGCCAAGTTACCTGCAGCTTCCTGTTGCATAGGAAATGTCTAAACCACCAGGATACCAAGACTCCCCATGTTTTCACTTTTTTTGCTTTGATGTGACTCTTTTCTCTGGTCCTTACTCTAACCTTTACCACACCAAACCCATACCTAAAATTAGCCATCTCCAATACCTAAACGTGTTGTTTTAAGGTTTAAACCATGTCTTTATTTCAACACTTCAACTTCAAAAGACCTAAACAAGTAATATCTAAACATAACCAATCTACTTTGCAAACAGGGGCCCACTGACAAGGACCTTTTTGTAACTCAAATATAACCTTTGGTCACGTGACTTTGTTGTGCTGAGGCCCTGCTGCTGCGGCCCGGGTTCGGGTTCGACCCGTGGCCCTTTGCTCCATGTCGTCCCCTCTCTCAACCACCTCTGCTGCCTATTTTCTGTACTAAATATGGCGAAAAGCCCCCCAAAAATCCTGGCTGACAGTTATTGCAGAACAGTTGATCAGTCAGTCTGCCTCTGCTACCTATGAACTCTGGGATCGTCATGATGAATAACCCATGTTTCTGTACTCAAATGTACACTAAAGCCCACAGGTGTTACCAATCATCCGGCCATGTAGCCTGATATATAGTCAGGTCTTATTCTAACTCGGCTTTATATTCTCAAACCGACGCAATAGCTTGTCATTTCCAGCTATCAGGCTCCAGGAAGCATCTAACAGCTGCTCAGTCTATAGCCGTGAACCTCCTCTCATGTCAGGCCCTTTCACTCCGGTAAACCGTCCATCCCTCTAGAGACCACATCATATTTCACATTCACTCTCTGGTTGTGTGTGGAGGAGCCCCTGGGTCTTGTTATCTGCCTATCTGGACATGAGATGAATGCTTCTCTGGCAGGCCTGATGGAGAAACAAGGCCGCAAAATGTTCTTTCCCAGAAGAAAGTAAACAAACCCACACAGACCTTGTCTCTCCCGTTCTTTTAATTTTTTTAATACATTTTTTTCTTCATCAAAATAAGGCTGGAGATCTGTCTGTGGGTTGCCAGCATCGAGCATAGCTACCCCTTTGACTGTACCAGCCTTTGAATCTTGAGTCTTTTCAGGTAATTTGAGGGCTTGTGTTTGTGCCCCCATGAGGCTTTACCTGCTCAATTATACAGAATGATGCTTAGCTTACACCTGCTTCATACAGCAGCTGTCTCAAGCTCATCCCCCAAAGACGAGGTGGAACGAGAGTTTGGTTAATGTAGTATTTAAAAGAATAGTTCAACATTCTGGGAAACGCGCTTATGATGTGTAGTTTCTCTAAGATTGATATACGTCTCGTAAGTGCAGAGGCGACGTGGTTAGCTTAGCTTAGCATAAAGAGTGAAGACGGTGGGAAGCGAGCTACACCTACCAACACTTCCTAGAGCTCACTTTCAGTATTTACAAATTGTCCGTATGGAGTTGGTTAAACCTGTACATAGCCAGATATATACAAACTATATTTTATCTGCCCGTCTAGTATTCCCGTGCGGTGTCTCAGGCGAGGAGGTTGCCCGATATGATTGGTGAACACAGGTGTTGGTTTTGGCTTCTTTACAGGCCAAGTAAGTGTTTGTCTTCACAGTGTGCCCCTAAAATCGCATATTGTCATTTTTACATTTGTGTTGAATTTGTTTAAAATATGATTAGACTACATAAACTTTAAACTTTTGGTAGGTCCGTGCTTATGCTTGACCTATTTTTTTTCTTTTTTAGATTGTTGTAACAGTATCAATAAAGTGGTTTTGCATATGTAATCAAGACCCACAAAGTGATAGAAACATGTCATTTTATGATGCACATATCGTTATGGCCAATAGCTGGAAATTATGGCAAGGTAGCACCTTGGAAAATCTTTTAAGAATTGAAGTTAGGAATAGAAAAATAAGGCATTATTTAAAGAAAATAAAAATGGGTTGTGTTTTGAATGTTTTGTTTAAAATAAATGTTGCCTTAACTTCATCAATTATCCTCACCTTTGGTATCTCTCTTGGTTTGACGACAGCTGAAAGGATTTTCTGCTGGAATTTATAAGACTTAAGCTTGTGACTTCTCACATTGGAATTAATTAATTAGGCCTCTGTTTCTATCTAGGGTGTTTCTACTCCACCTCCTTTCCAGTTAATCCATCCATCATTCTGTTTTATTACAGAATCATAACTCAAAGCCAAGTATTTTCATCCGGTCTTTAAATGTAATCTGTGATGCACCTGATTTGACTACCGCCTACGTGACAGGGCTTAAAGTGTATATAGGAGGAATCTATTTTCATGCTTCCTTCTGCAAAGCTTTCGGCATCATCATGCTTCATAGCTCTGTGTGGGTGTTCTGTTACCTTCCTACTGGAGCAGCCTGCCGCTCTGCACAGTTCGCACAGGAAGGCCGACCTTCCTCTGCTCCTGGGTGCGCTGAACTATTTAGTGGAACTGGCACCAGGGAGAATGAAATGATTGAACAATGTGAAGCTGGGAAGAGAGCCACTCTTGCAGTGCATATTCTCACACTACTGTCCGTTTGATGTGCACGTGTGTGCCGTCTAGACTTCAGTTTGGGGCATATTTACAGGTTTTCTTGATGGGTTTGACATGCAGATGGGGAAACTTTTTGGAGTTATCTCAGCTGAAAATACAGGTGTGGCTTCATTTTTTGTTTTGCCCCCTTTTTTAAAAAGACATCCCATATCATTGCTTAGTTGTGCAACTAAACAGTGAATTGCAGAGTCAAATGCAGCTGTAATGTAAAAGGGCTTCGGAAAGCCAACATTAGTTAATGAGTTGAGTATGCACTCACTTGCTAACCTCATACCAACGAGGATAGCTGATATTTGTGTACTTGCTCTCCACAGTCCTCAGTTTACAGTCGACCTATTAGGTATCCTGCTCTTCACTCTAGTAGTGGATTCAGTGAGAATATAACCTAGTTCTTAACTGCAACTGGAGCCCTCAGGACTGCGAGCGGACTGCAGCTGCTTTACTGCTCTCTGACAGGCTGTCACAAGTCCAATTCTGAGGATGATTGAGTCCTGGAGAAAGGTGGAGGCATCTGCTGGTCTAGATCGGGGTGGTGTAGGCGAGTCATCGTCGACGCATAGAGCACTGCTGGTAGCTCATTCTGCTGATTCCCCCCACTTCGACAATCCCCACACATCCCTCAGCTTGTTTACCATCTGAACTGCTCACAGCCGCGCCCACGCACTGAGATTACAGAAAGCAAGTGTGGATGTGACAGGATTATGGCTTGTGCTTGCAGTGTGTCACAGTTGCATGTCCCGACGAGGCTTTTCATGGCAGCCATTGGTTTCTTTGTTTGACAATATGGATCATAAAGTTATTTTCAAATGAGTAGTAGTGTAACGGACCGCAGTTCATTGGTGCTACTCCAAGGACATTGTTGTGTTGGCACTGTTTTTGCCAATGCATTTTTCCTCCAGTGAACTACGTTTTTGTTTTTTTTCTTGCTCCTCCACTGCTCAATTGGATTAACGTTGAGCATCACAATATTGCAGCTTTTTCCTGCCGCTTCTATCTTGTCTGCATGTTGACAACAGGTAGGCCTAACACCATGTCTTGCCTTTTCTCCCTCCGACAAATGTAAGAGGACAAATCTCCCTCTCTAACTATTCATAGTGATGTAACTACAATTTCCACCCTCTCTGTTCAGTCAACCCTGGCAAGAAATCACACAATGTCACCAGTGAGAGTGTCCGTCCATTTGTCATTCTTTCTTTGCTAATTTCCAGCCTGCCCGGTCATTACATGCAGCCGCCATCTATTCTGGAATTCTGTCTGTTTTCAGAGCCCCTTCGAAGTTTAACTATTAGCTTTGTAATGAATACAGGGGCGAGAGGAGAGCTACAGAGTTGCACTGTAGTTTCCCATGGCCTGCCAGAATAAGAACCATACCATGTGTTAGCCTTTCGTGTATTAAATGTGTGGTCTATCATCTATGATTATGAGACCTTCGAAGGATAGTTTTTATGTCTTGGCCCGACTGTTTATATTCCTGTCCATCATCATTCCCGTCTGAACGCACAGAGAGACAAAGGAATCGAGATGGAGTTGAGATATACCCACTCTGATTGACGTGTTCACTATGGTGGATGTATTATAGGCCTTATTCCTACGCTTTTGATTACATAGATTTTCATTTCTCCTCTGTTACATAAAGAAATAAACAGTTTAATAGGTCCTGTAGCCATTTTGAGGCATCCTCTCCTTCTCTCCTGCTCTCCATTCCACAACGGTCATGACTAAGCCTTGGAGACTAGTCTGTGTTGACTGTGTTTGTCTACCGGTTTCAGATTACACTTCCTAGTTCACTGGGAAGGATGGATCTGGGTATATGAATAACCTCCCTCTCGCTACATGCAAATCATCAACGGAGATAAACATATGTTTAAATCCATGAAGATTTTGTACGAGCCGCGCTATTGATAGCCATGCTTGACAGCGTTTTTGCATTTTCTTTCCTCCATCCCCTCTTGTGGTTCACTGTGTTTATGGCTGCATGGCTGCGGTGCCTGCTCCACTCTTGTTATGAAAGGCATGAAGGTGGGAGAAGTGGCATTCGAGTTGGGATTTGAGCAGTTTCCTAAATCAAATAGCTGCGGCAAGTGCTGGCAGGCAGCTCTAATCGGCCATGTTTGACACCCGTAAGCAAGCAGTCTGGGCACAGGCTCAGACTCCCCCGAAGCCGCTACTAATATGAATTTCATAAGAGAGACCCTTTGTAGTCAGTAAGTATTCCCTTGAGTCGTCTCAGACTGAGATTTGATGTTAATTTTTTTTTTTTTTTTTTATGGCCTGTGCTATTTTGCAGTTTGAAACCAATTCATTTGAAATCCCCCGTCATGGTTGGACTGGGTCTAATATACTGTGCTCCGATTCAGTTAAGCCCTCTCTTTCTTTTTTTTGTGTAGAATTGGGGATTGCCCTGGCAGCACAACTGAGCAGACTGGGACCGGTATTAATCTTGGAGTACGACATCTGACCTACAATAACTTTATCCTTTTAGATTACATCATTTATGACAAGTGGAGCTGGTCTTGACTTCTTGGCTGTTGTATTGCAGTTTAACTGTAGTGAAAAGGTAGGTAGTGAAAACTGCTATTACTACAATTTATGTACTGCACAGAAGAGAACGTACTATCCGCACTACTACATTTTCACAGATACCAGGAAGGTTCTCGCTTGGATGGTACTTTTCTTGATAGATGAAAAATAATTCAGATGAAAAAGGCTTTTTAAAGTTGCCTTAACTGCATAAAGCAACTAGAAGAACACTCTGAGAACACAGATCTCAGCCAAGGTCATTTCCATAAGTGAAATATAGTTCGTGAATCAGCCCCATGATTCGGATCCGTTTCCAAATTTAATGGGTACTTCCTTGGCCCATGCTACATCCTTCCACTAAATTTCATGAAAATCGGACTAGTCGTTTTTCTGTAATCCAGATGACAAACAGACATTCAAACCAACACTTTTTGGCGGCAACCTTGGCGGAGGTAATAAAGAGGATCCATTTGAGGGGAAGCACACAGTGGTTTGACGGGAAAGAGAGAAGATGACACATGGTACCAGTGCTGAGAGTGGCACAAACAGAGGATGCTGCATGCACAAGTTGTCCTTTTAAGTCTTGGTTCACTGAGTCCCAGGGGGACATCACAGACGTGATTTGACCGAGAACATGATGTCTTTTCCAGAGCGCCGAGTATTAATGTGTCAGGCTGTTTAGCGCTCGAGAGACGACAACATGGAATTTCACATGTTTATCGGCTCAGGAGCTGATCTGTTTGCTGGAGTTGCTGAAAATCGGCAAAGGTTGTGGGAGCAAAAAATGAAGTGCTCAGCTGCAGAAGGAAGCAGAAGCGATTCAAAAGCCAGATGGTTTGGAGACAGCCTCTGCCAGAAGCAAGTTGAATTTCAGTCAACAAATGTTTGTGTGCTCCGAGGCTTTGTCTGCTGATGTGAACAGATGCACAACTGTCTGCACTCCTGTAGGCTGATCCTGTGTATATGAATGGCAGAACGGAGCTTAGTGGTTTGCAGAGGGGCATAATGAATATATCTGGACAATAACGGATGTCAAAGGGCGAAACGCAGCTCGTCATTCACATTGTTGACTTAAGCTTCATACATATTATCTTCCTGTTGACACGCTGTGATGGTGTTTGGAGTGACGATCCATTATTTCAGGTAATTATATTCCTAGCAGTTTTTGATCTTCTGGTTTAGACTAACGCACTTTCTACACTGCTGTTTTTAGACTTAAACCTGGTTAATGCTCTCAGACTTGGCTTGCGGCGTTCGACCTGAGGCTCGTAATGATGAGCATTCCTGACAAAGAATCAGTTCTTTTGAAATGCACAAATACAGAATACGCTTGAAGAAATTACAGTTTGATGCTTTTAAGTATGTGGGACAACTACCCAATTTTATGAATTGACTTTTTTCCCCCCTGCATCTTGCTTGCACCTTAGTTGTTATGCACAGCTGTGCACAGGGGCAGACACACACTCTCTCAAACTCCTTTGATGAGGAAAGTTTAGTTGGAGGCATCACCGTGTGACTACCAAATCAATGTGGGACTTTGGGATTACTGTATATAGTTCAGACTTTATTATAATTGGGTTATACCACACATTCATAACATTCGAATGTTTTTTTTTAATGGGTTAAATATTTCAGAATAGATATACTTGCACATATAATGGACAAATAGCATAGAGAGGGGGAACCCCTCCCCTTCTGGTGTCTCCTATGGGACCTTGTTTATTGTGTGAAACTGCTTAGTGAACTATGTCTCTTGTCTCGCACAATACATGTCACCAACACGGCTGTGACCTTTGCTTGCAAGCTAGCATTAGCAATTTAACTTGATATCTTACCCTAATGTGTCGGTAAGATGGGATGTATCATGTATGATTGATTTGATTGATAGAATTTTATTGTTATATCCTTTTTTTTTTCTTCTTTTTTTCCCTTTTTATTTATATTTTTTTCACTATTCTCTCTTGGACACAAAACCAAAAAAAAATAATGATAATAACATGAAAAAAATAAGTTAATTAGATGTTTGAAAAAGGGGCTTGGTTTGTTGTTACAATAGGAGACACTCAATAATCAGACACCTCGTACAGTCAGAAGAAATCAAGAATGAAATACTCGTCTTTTGTTTCCAGCATTACCTTTGTGAAGCCTGCAGGCAGCCCCTCAGTGGAACACACCTGCTGCTGCACTTCTCTGTAATTAGCATTATAGTCCAACTGTAGTGTAGGCATCTCCAGTGACTTACAAAAGGGACGTTGAGGTAGTCATTAACCGTCAAGAACAAAGACATAACGGCAGTTGTCTTAAGGCAAACGGGAAGAAACAAGCAGAGACGTAAACCAGTCAGATCCAGCTATTATTGCAGGGTTTTAAGATCTGGTAAATAAGGTGCTTTGCGCTACAAGTTTGATGGACTAAATGTTCTGCTTGTACATCCACTATTGTTATATTAACAGCGAAATTGACACGTTTTTGGACACCATACTATTGTCTATTCTCTGTTGATTGCATGTATTTATTTTTTATTTATTTATAAATCTTTGATCCTGGAATAAAAACTAATTCCGATGCAAGCAGGCATCCGATTGTTTTTTTTATTTTTTATTTTCTCCGGTGACCAAACTTATATATACTTATTTATCCAGGCTTTGAAATCAATTTTTATGTAAAGTCTGTTATTTATTTCTGCTGGTAGTGACGGCGTTGAAGGTGCGTAAAAGCAGTGCTTTCAAACGTGTAGCCTAGTGCCCTAATCTCCGGCTCTATTTATAGATTACAGGATGATGTAATACAACAGTGTGTGTGTGTGTGTGTGTGTGTGTGTGTGTGTGTGTGTGTGTGTG
>CALSBV010012175.1:16695539-16731901 GCA_943590825.1 Bovichtus diacanthus
ACACACACACACACACACACACACACACACACACACACACACACACAGACACCGTGACTCAGCATGTCAGTCAGTAGTTGCATTTCCTTCAAAGAGCTCAAAGTGTGTTAGATGTTTACTGCTAGCTTTCTCAGATGTGTGTCATAAAGGTTATAGTATCATCTCCCGTGCTTGGCTTTTGATGTATTGCCATAAACTGTGTGTCCTTACGGTAAAACGAAAAGCCCATAGAGGGGAATCACTTCGGCACCCAATGGAGAGAGAATAGCATAGCAAGAGACTGAAGATGGTTCTCGCAAAAAAGATTTAATTTCACCATGAAGTGAATTATTGCCCCTCTGCAATCCTCCCAAGTTCCTGCTGTGCCTGATGCATCTTCTTTTCAACTATGGCTTTGAACGTGGAGTTTTGAGATGACCTGTTTTCTTCTTCTCTGCCTCATAAAACCGTCCCAATGCTGATGAATTGGGATCTCTTTGCTTGCCTTCTGTCAGTAAGTTGAAAACTATCATGCGGCTCAAAGAGCGTGTAGAAGAGAGCGGTCAGAAGACTCGTTTTGTTTGAAAGTTTCTCCTGTCCTGCTTTTTTGGGTTGTTAAGATTACACTTTACATTGCTGCGGAGCATCTGGCACTATTACAGTGGCCTATTTTTTTCGTAGAAAATAACCTTGAAACTATCTTTCATCTCTGTTTGTTCATACGCAGCATGATGCTATCACACTTGCTGCACACTAAAGAACCTGCAAGCTTGACTGAATCTCAGTCTGCTCTGCAATCAACCGCAGCATATCTAGTCCTCATGAAGATGTGCTAGATGCCTGATAACTATTTGAATGACGTTTATGTGTTTGACCTGCCAATTTTCACACAGTCATTATTATTGACTAGCGAGTTAAGGGCGATCGATTTTGAGTTATTTGTAAAGAACATTGGCCCCGTTATGTTTCTGTGTGATCAGTGTCGATGCCGTCTGTTCTGGACCATCAAACAGAGGAACCAGTGTGAGACAGTATTTTTTTTACATATAAGCTACTAAAATAATACTACGCACATTCATAACCACAGACCAACCAACTGCTGCAGGTGCAGATGGAGTTTACAGGAAACGATGTTGCAGGTTATCTAAATGCTTGTGTTGGAAGAGGCGTTTTTCCGTCTGTGTGCTGGCACTTCACCCTTCAGCCCTGATCCTGGCTGACTGAGCCAAACCCAGAGCCTGCAGTTTTCACTGCAGTTGGCAGTGTGTGAATAGGAGGCCAGCTGACCTCTGTACCTGCCTCTCTTTCATCATGCGTCGCCACTGGTACTGGGACTACATTGGTCTTCATGAACTAGCTCAACTTCCTGGACAGGGGAGTGCAAAGCTGAAGCTTTTCCAGAGAAAGTGGTGGATGTTGTAACCGTAAGCTCACGAGTTCCATTTAAAGAGAGTGTGGTTCCCAAAATGTCAAACTATCCATTTAATCTTTTGTTTCTTTTTGACAATTATTCTATTCTTGGGATAGTCTACGTGTTGAATGGCAGAGTTACGCGTCCTATTTGCTGAGCCATTGTGAACCTCTAACAAGCAGAGCAAGTTTCTGCACCGTTGCCCGGGGGTGCCAATGCAAACCAGATCCACTTTTTATATGAAAACATATTATTCAGCAAATAGACTGGATCAAACAAGTTTTTTTCTTTGCTGCAGTCATCATTGCCACTTTTGTCCTTGTGCTTTGCTGCATTTCTTTTATCCACTTCTTCATTCTCTTCCTTTTTTTTTTCTTCTTGAACTGAGTAACACTGACCTTTTTGATCATGTTGTTAAATGCAGTCAAGTTTAACACAGAGAATATCAAGACATTCCAGTCAGGACAGCTGAACCACAGACACCAAACAACAAGAATGATCTCGCCCACCTGGGGGTGAAAACGCAGAACACTTAAAGTTGCACTGCTACATGTCATAGCACGTAAACAAATGGCAAAAGTCAACTCTTACTTAGTATCTACACTGGAAAAAGCAAACCAGGGGGCACACAAAGTGCATCAAAGTATCTGGCTTCTTGAAACAGTGTTCTATTGCCAAATCATTTTCTTGAATGACTAGGATTCTGTTTTGTTTCATAGTATTTTGGGATGAACTGGCTATTTCCTGTGTCTGGAGTCTGTCTGGACTACTTTGTGCCACACAGACATGTATACACACTTGTGCCCCGAGTGTTTCCTGTTTTTGCTTTGTGTGGGTTCAGTGCCCTTCCTGTGTCCGGCATTCTGATTCCTAGACCCATAAGAGGTTATGTCGCTTGCAGAAGAATGACAGCGAGACCTTTTAATGTCCTGGTCTTTATACTCAATTGCTGCTTTTATTCCTTGTCCAACCAGCTGTCATGGGTATAATTGTCTTGTTAGTGACGATCATGGCCCATTTCATTAAGAGGGCACCAAAAGAAGCAAGTAGACGTAGGCAATCACAACTTGCTACCTTGCATCTAATTAAAGTGTCTGTTTTCTGTTGGATTGGACAGTGTTGATATCATTTGAGCATTCAAAAGCTGCACATTTGCTTTTATGCTTTATCTTCTATGATTAACTCAATTCTGTTTCTCTCTTTCGCGAACAGAATGAAGATGCCTGAGGCTGGGAGGTAGAGGCCTCCACCAGAGAGAGTGTGTTCCAGGGCTGGGGCTGGACCCAGAGACCCCTTGCTGGGGGGTGAAGGGCCCTCACAGCCCTGTGTGAGTCTGGACTATGGGGGATGGAGGCATCGGTGCAACTGGAGGAGATGGGGTGAACAAGTCCCATGTCCTGTTCGACAAATTCGTCCAGGGGACCACGTTCAAGGGCACGCTCAAGGCCTTCCAGGAGCTGTGTGACCATCTGGAAGTCAAGCCCTGCGAGTACAGGATCTTCTATCACAAGCTCAAGTCCAAACTCAACTACTGGAAGGCCAAGGCGCTCTGGGCAAAGTTAGACAAGCGGGCCTTCCAAAAGGAGTACAAGAAAGGCCGTGTCTGTGCCAACTCAAAGGTAAGCCTGGATCATTACAAGCTGTATGCTTCATTTAATGCTTCTTGGTGGCGTTAGTTCAGTAACAGCTAAAATTGGATCCTCGACGTTAAAGAATCATGTTATGTGATGTTCATGGGTACCGTTCAGACCGGTGTGTGATTGCTTTATGTGAAAGGACACAGCAGCACTTTTTCATTTATGTTGAGGCGACATTTCATTTCAGTTCACTCCTAGAAATTGGATTTGTCACTTGCTCTGGTTTGCAGTGTATACGACCCTCAAAATAGAGATTGAGGCTGATAAGGTGGCTGTAATATTTTTTGATGAAAAGTTAAATTGACAGCTGGACTAGTGCAGCTTTGAACTGTGATTTGCAAATAAAGTTCACTTAAGTTAACCAATGAATAAAATGTTCTTTTACATGAATAAAGTTAAATCTTATCATAATGTAGCTTAGCCTATGCAAACTTAGACTATGTTAGCTTAGCCTATGCTATTTTATCTTAGATTAGTTTATGTTATCTTAGCTTATGTTATTTTATCTAATGTAGCCTTTGTTTTAGCTTAAATAAGCTAACACAATTAGCTATATGACTTGGTTTTCCATATTAATGGTTGACATGTTTCTCATAGCTCATCTATAACGTCCGTCTCTGTATTTAGTGTCTGATCATTGGTGCGGGACCATGCGGTTTACGTACAGCCATCGAGCTCGCTTTCCTGGGGGCCAAAGTGGTGCTGCTGGAGAAGAGAGATGCCTTCTCTCGGAACAATGTGCTGCACCTCTGGCCCTTCACCATCCAGGACCTCAGGGGCCTCGGGGCCAAGAAGTTCTATGGAAAGTTCTGTGCTGGTGCTATCGATCATATCAGTAAGTGTTGTTTTGCGATCCTGTGTTTACACTACTGATGTACTGTATATGGCGTATTTGCTTGTAGGAAGGTAGCATTTGTGGGTTTTGTAGTTTCAAATGTCCTTTCCTTCTCTGTATTGTGTTGTATTGTAGGTATTCGTCAGCTTCAGCTGATTCTGCTCAAAGTGGCTCTTCTGCTGGGCATTGAGATCCATGTCAACGTAGAGTTCAAGGGTCTTATTGAGCCCCCAGAAGATCAAGAGACTGAAAGTAAGTGAATCAAACTGCTGACAGACAGGTCAAAGTAAAATGAATAGAAAGGGAACGTGTGTTTCATCAGTGAACTATCTTTCAGAGCTCTGAGCTGCATTTCTGTCTGATTACACATCTTGTGTGTTTTCTCAGGGATAGGCTGGAGGGCTGAGGTCCACCCCAGGACACACCCTGTCAACGAGCTGGAGTTTGATGTCATCATTGGAGCAGATGGAAAGAGAAACACGCTACCAGGCAAGTCCGCATGTACTGACTGGGAGAAATGCACCAGCAATGCAGTTTTTTCCCCCTTGGCTAAACAAAGCAAAGCACAAAACAGCACTATTTGTTTATTGTTTTGTTATTATTTTTTTAAGCCGAATTGGAGGTCAGTCAGAACGATTATGATCTCACTTGTGTACAGCTGCGGTCGGGTGCCTGGGTGACCTCACGTATGAATGAACATTTGTGCACATCTGTGTATGTGTGTGTTTGTTTGTGTCTGGCTGCTACGTCCAAAGAGCATTTTCTGACTGCTCTCCCAGCAGAGCAGAATAGAAATTGTTGAATTGGCCGTCTGTTTCCTCTATGAGTGTTGTGGCCTCACGCACAGCCACACTGGCAATGGGAACCCCTGTGGAGTAGAGTACCATGACCTCTCTCTGTACTACTGACTGCTGCTTCCCTTCATTGAAGCAGCAGGCTCCCTCTGGGATAACCATGCTCTGCAATCACACGGCTTGGAAAACTGTCTACGTTGTCATAATGCAGAACACCTGGTTGCATTTACAGTTTGCATTTGCAGGGTTTTATATGTCGTAAAAGCAAACATAAGCACAAGAGTGGTCGGGTTTACTCTTTTTTTTAATTTTTCTTTATGTATGGTGTCACAATTCAAGTTTTTGCCCACTAATTCCTGACTTTCAGGTCTGCTTCATCTTCCTCATGTAATTTCCCCCAGGGTTCCGGCGTAAGGAGTTCCGGGGCAAGCTTGCCATTGCCATCACTGCAAACTTCATCAACAGGAACACATCAGCTGAGGCAAAGGTGGAGGAGATCAGCGGGGTGGCCTTCATCTTCAACCAGAAGTTCTTTCAAGACCTCAGAGAAGCAACAGGTTTGTCACAGCTCTGTTGTGTTTTTCACGTTTACATGCCGGCTCTGAAAGTTGACGCCACCTCGTACTGCAGATTTTTTTTTTTTTTTGTGCAGAAGTGTCTCTGTGTGTAGCAGTTTTTTTTATCGGATGACAGATTAAAAAAAACTAAATGCTTAAGAAAAATACGGATTTTCGGAACTGTAAGAACTCCCAACTAGTTCCTGGAAGCAGTGGATGCCAAGGGATATTTTGATGGAATAAAGGTAAACAGGAGAAAGAATCTGTCCTGGATCACCTTTCTGAATTTTTCAGCTCGTCCAATTAAAATGCTTAACATTAGGTCTGATGCCAAGCCTGCCACCGTTTATTGCTGACATGACAATGTCCCCGGGGCTTTTCGTTAATGTGCTCTGAATCGTCTAATTGCTCCTCTAATGACGACAGCCAGCTATGGCAATAAGGAAAACGATTGTGTTTGGTATATAACAATACGTCTTTCTCTCGGCCTTTTTTAGGTGTTGACCTGGAAAACATTGTCTACTACAAGGATGACACGCACTACTTTGTGATGACTGCCAAAAAACAGAGCCTGCGGGAGAAAGGAGTCATTCTGAATGTGAGTGATCAAAGCCCAGCTCAGTGTGTGTGTCTGTGTGTGTGTCTGTGTGTGTCTGTGTGCGTGCGTGCGTTTGAGAGACATTTGTTTGATCTCATTCTTTCTCTCCATAGTAGACATAAAGGCTATATACACGCACAGACTAAATCAGAAGTCTGTCCCTCTCTTGCCTTTTTGTCTAAGTCCCTTTCATATTTCCAGTCTTTTATTCTCTCTCGGTTTTCGGCCAGTATCGGCCTAATGGTCTAACCAAGCCAACACCGTTTAGGAACAAACTGCCAAGTCGAGCACACTTACTGAGTGTTTGTGTCCTCACCATACCCAGTAGTTTCCTTTCCCTGGCCACTTTCCACAGGAAACAGGAAATACCTTTTCATGTGTCTGCCTTCACGTGCAAATATAACTGAAGGTGTACTATGTTTGTGCCTCTTAACGTCTCTTAAATTAGCGTTTTTTGCAAAACCCCATCATTCGTCTTCAGATCTTTTTTTTTTTTTTTTTTTTTTTTTTTAAGATGTCACTGTGTGTTTTCATGGTGAGCTGATGACATTAATGAGGTTTTGGTGTAAACTGAAGTCTGAAGCTTGAGGGGATTTGGAGGATGTAGGCATGTGTTAATGAAGAGTCATAATTTACTGGTGAAAACACTTCTGGAACTTTTTAATACAAAGACAGCAAAAAGCAAAAGGAAATAGACTCAGTCCTGCCCACTTGGAAAGGGGTAGAGGAAGGGTGGAAGGGATGGCAGAGCGGCGGTGGGTCCACAAAGTTCAAGGATTTCAACTCAGAAAAACAACCCTCATTCATATCTACTACGCTGCCCTTGCCCTCACCCACCACCACCACCACCACCACCGCCAGCCTGGCACTGGACAACCAGGGAGCTTGAAGGTGGAAGAATGTGCCTTTCACCGCCCTCTGTGAAAACATGTCACTTTGAAAGCATGCAGGGATTTGATGCTACATGTTGGAGAGACTTGTGAACGGCACAGTTCATGAACCGCTGTAGCGCAGTGAAGTCTTAATGGGGCCGTCAACTTCAAATTCCTCTTTAGTTTACACAATGTCACTTTTGCTAAATGTCGTATATCCCTGTCATAAAGAAATACTACACTTGCTCTTTCAGTAGAATAATTGACGCAGTCTGAACAACTTCACAGATGAAGGAAATGTCATTTTGGCCCTTTTATTTCCACCAGGTATTAACATGCGATCTGAATCTGGGTATCTAAATCTGATCACATGCCTTTTTGTATTTACACCTGATTATTAATATTCGTTCTCAGTGTGTTGATCGGAAATGAATACGCGACCAAGTTTGGTGGAGCTGACCGGCTTTTTACAAACTCCGCCAGGTCCAGGGTTGCTCTGCTAATAGTTTGACGTCGTCATGTATTCAGTATATAGCTTTTTGCTGCGCTTACTTGAGATGGAAATGAATGGGTGTGAAGTTAGATGACCTTGCAAGATGTTGAATGTATTTTTCTTTTTAAATAATGTGGCCAAACGGTACATATTATATTTACACGTGGCTCAGATTAGATCACTATGCGAGCCAGACAACGTCCAACTGGAGTCTGGTCGGGCTGAGTGCAAAGCGTCCTGCATGCTTTCACACCTTGTATCAACATGTTTCTCCTCATCCAGATAAGATGTTTAGATACAGATTGCATACTAATACCAGGGGTCTTAATGTCCAATGTAACTTTGTGTTCTACAAATTGGGGCTGAAGCATAAGATTAAGGCCTTCTGATTTGTTTTCTTAATCCTTACACAAGGTATATTAAACTACAGGTAGCCATAGTAACAACATTTCTGCTTGAAGTTACAATCCCGAAGTTCTCTTTGGCGATGAGCGGTAGTTGCAGGTGTTTTTGGATCTCACTTCCCAGAAAGGAATGTCTCCACAGACACTCAGTTCGTAACACTGAAAATGCTCGATTACCGTTGTGTAACGTCATTATGCGACAGATAGTGACTTAACAGACGTTTATTCAAATGAAAATCTTCAAGATTATTACTTTAATATTGAGCTTTCAGATAATCATTATAACTGTACAGACAGACCCATTAGTGGAACTGACTCCAAACAACCTTTTGAAAAATGGATTAATTATAATTTGAACACAGTTTACCTTGTTTTCCTTTGGTAAGTGACCATAGAATAACTACAATAACAGACTTGGCCTAGTTTTCTTATGTAGCTGCCGACAAATTCATTTTATATGCTGAGTTAGTCATTATTGCTTAGTTTGAAGACTCTTGCTAATTGCTGATTGCGCAAGTTGTAAGTGTCTCATCCCAGTTCTCTGGACATCGCTGCTTTTATTAGTTTTCATGTCACTAATCTCCCCTCTTATCTCTCCTGCAGGACTATGCAGACACAGAGATGCTGCTGTCCAGAGCTAACGTGGACCAGGCTGCACTTCTGTCTTACGCCCGTGAGGCTGCCGATTTCTCCACTAACCACCAGCTGCCCACACTTGACTTTGCCATCAACCACTACGGCCAGCCCGACGTAGCCATGTTCGACTTCACCTGCATGTACGCGTCAGAGAACGCCGCCATGGTGCGCCAACGCAATGGCCACAAGCTGCTGGTGGCGCTTGTGGGCGACAGCCTATTGGAGGTGAGAGACGGCAGAGGTTTTTAAAGCTTTCCACGAGACTACGTTTTACTGTTCTACCCTATTGAATAACAAGTTTCTTTTTTTTCTTTTTTTTTTAAAAGGTCCCATATTGTAAAGAGTTAGATTTCTGTGTATTTTTATGATGCTAAAGCAGGTCTAGGTGCTATATAAATATTGTGGAAATATCAAAACGCTCAATCCATGGAAAATTTACACAAAGCCCGTATCCAGAAACGGTGCCTTTTTTCCCCTTTTTTTTTTTTTAACGAGCCGCCAGGACTTCCCTAAGGTTGTGATGTCACAATAATGCACATATAGGTAGAAAGTGCCTTTACTGTCATTCCCTGGCTGCATTTACGGTGCAGAGGCCCAGAAACCCTGACCAATTTGAGCAGACTGAGCTTTTTTTCGGGATGGGGGCTTAAAGAGACAGGTGCTAAAACGGGGCGTTTGAGACAGAGGGTGAATACAGGTATATTCAGACAGACATCGTGAGGAAAATGATGTGCTTGTTGAACATTAAAAGCATGTAAACATATACTAATAGAAACCCAAAATACAAGTATAAACCGGAAAATGAGCATAACATGTCCCCTTTTTTAAATCTTGCGTCACAGACAGAGCATTACCCCTTTTTGTTATTTTTATATCCTTGGATCTTCTGTGGCCATATTTGGTTGTTGAATGTGGTGTTGCTTTGTCTCCAGCCCTTCTGGCCCATGGGCACTGGCATCGCCCGAGGTTTCCTGGCAGCCATGGACTCAGGCTGGATGGTGAAGAGCTGGGCTCAGGGAAAAACCTCTCTTGAGGTTCTAGCTGAGAGGTGAGGGTGTGGAAACACTGAAACACAGAGGCTCACCCTACTCTTATACTCACACACACACGTGCACACACAGCCACACGTACACGCATACATACTCTCTCTCTTCAAACACACCCTTTTATCTCTAAGTGCTTTACTAGGAAATGTGCGTGTATGTGATTTCAAGCACCAGTCCCAGCTCTGCCAGTACTAATGGGATAAGAGGCTCTCATAAGGACCGAATGGAATGTAACTGCTCTGTTCGGCAATAACTCTGTGCTTTTTGATAACAATGTTAACGTGTTTCCCTCACTCGGCCTATTTAATGTTTTCCTCCTTGCTTAAGGGAGAGCATATACCGTCTCCTGCCCCAAACCACGCCGGAAAACGTCAGTAAGAACTTCAGTCATTACAGCGTGGATCCAACCACACGTTACCCCAACATTAGCCTTAACTTCCTCAAGCCCAGCCAGGTGAGACACATCTTAGATGTCATCTTTTATAGGCGAGAAAACAAACCATTTGTTCATGTAATGCATGGAATTCCAGGTGTGGAATAATGATGTGTATGTTGCAGGTGAGGCACCTCTGCGACACAGGGGAGGCCAGGGAAATTGTAATTGAGAATGTGATCAACTCTTCGACACCCAAGTTGGCCAGGAATGGTTTGTGTCTTTTTTCATACTTCAAAAGGAGACTATAAACCGTTTTATTGGACATTCTTTAATGTGCTGATTGATCAGTGTAGGATTTTTGCTGCAATCACTGTTGCTGAAGTGTAACAATGAACTATTTTCACTCTAGACAATTGCCTGCTTGACAAGCAGTTGCAAGGTAACACAAAGTCCAAATGCATGGTGTTGCTTTTCAGGGATTCCTAATAGTTTTAACAGTTTGAAAGTGCTACATGCTCATGAATTAATCACGTAAAATGAATAGTGGAATGATGGAACCCGTGGATGGACTGATTGCAGCCTCTGGAATTATTTCTGCGTGTACTAACTCAGTTACTGACACTCTCATTCAAACTTCCTGGTTTTATTCAAAGGTTTTATTTAATGTCAATTTTAGCAGTTTTAAAGATGTTCCTGTGAGTTTTGCATCCTCTCCTAACCTCTCATTTGCATCCTTTACTTCCTTTTCTCACGGTTCACAATACTTCCCCATACTTGGCTGGTTTAAACTGGTACTAATATGGATGATGACGCCATGGATGACAAAACTTTATGATCGTGTGCTTAGCTTTGCCTGACCAAGGCCACGAGCCCAGCAAGAGATGTGTAGTGCTGCCCAGAAAAAGTTTATATTTCTTTCCATGTTCAACCTGCTGCTTTACGATCAGGCCTTTTAATTTTTTTCTTTCTGCCAAACCAGAATCCATAGCTCGATCCAGTAAGCTGCTGAACTGGTGCCAGAGACAAACAGAGGGATACAGGAATGTTAATGTAACGGACCTTACAATGTCTTGGAAGAGCGGTCTGGCACTGTGCGCCCTCATTGACCGATACAGACCAGACCTCATGTGAGTATCTGAAAGAAATATATGCAAAATATGCACCAAACTTGCGAGTTTGACCGTGGGATCAATATTGCTTATTTGGGAGGCTGAATAAATCTGGTTTGCTACAGCAATATGAACCCAAAAGAAACACGCTTTGCCGGGATTTTATTGCAACTTTAAACAAATTTAAAGGATGCCGAAACATCTACATAATGATACCGATTTGTAAAAAGTCTGAATTCATGTTTTGTGAGGTCTGTCTGCAAGATGACAAGCAAACGACTTTAAAATGCTTGTTTTCTAAATGGAGTTTGGATGAATCAGGGCTATGCTAACATTGTAGCTGCTCCATGAACACTCAAAAAAACGTATCTAAATTAGGCATAAATGTGGCATCAATGTTATTGTTTATACACATAGATATCTACATACCCTGTCACTTGAAAATTATAGAAACTCACCGCCATTGAAGATGTTTATTAAGGATGACAGGTGGCCACAGATGGCTACAATAACAATTTCCCTCCATTTTCTTTGATTTCTGAGTATCTCAAACGCTGATAGGCTTTCGCAGCAAAGGGTCACGCGAGTGGCACCTATTTGCGTCATTCGATCGGCCGGATCGAATTCGCGATCGCGATTCGTATGTAATCATACCGAGCGGAAACCACACAATAATGAGCGCAGATAAATGCAGATGGCAAATTTGCAAACACTCCCAAGCGTGTCCCTTTTATGGTCCGAATGAAAGGGTTAAAACTGCTGCAGTGCCTGGAACGACCGGCCTGCTGTGTTTATATGAGTTTGGTGGTCGCTAATGATGTTTATTGTGTTGGGACCTTGGTTTTGAATAGTACATCATTGTAAATGAGGTGACGGCTACTAGTCATTATGGCCTCTTGGGTCCCTCAAGGGAGACATCCTCATATCCCGGCTTTCCCTCCCACACACACACACACACACACACACACACACACACTATAAACAACACAGTCTCCATCCGCATTGTCTAATGCAGTTTGTTACCCTCTGGAGACAACGTGGCTATTAACATTATAAGCTATTAGTGTCTGTGTCCTGCTTGACCTTTACCAAGTAGTGCAGCAGTTGTGCTCTGCTGCCTTTGATTGGCGAGATGGCGAGGAGGGGAGGGAGAGTGAGGAGTGGAGGTACTTTGGGGAAGCTGCGTTCACGTGTCCGCATGTACGAGATGGACGGTAAAGAGGGATTGAGCTGAGGGTCCACTCTGTGCCTGACGTGATGTTGTAATGCCTTTTTTAAATGCACTTTATGGGCAGTCGAGATGTATTGATGACCCGTCTTAATGGTATTCTCAACTGCAGTATAATGACATTTGCAGTAATGCTTTCCACAAAATGTACAGTATCTTGTTGTACAGAAAGGATTCTTGATTAGTGTCTAAGTTCATTTCCGTTATATCCAAAGTTGCCGGATAAGAAAATACAGATTTGTTCCCTATTCCCTTATTTTGCGGCTTCATCACAAACTGAGACAGACATTTGGTGCATCCTTTATTGATGTGCAAGACGATCATCATCTGCTATGTCAAAGTAAATGTCTGCAAATCTTCGTTTAAAATCCTATTGCGCATCAGGAGGTCACAAATCATGACATCTGGATTTGCGTTGTAGACATTCAAAGCCGCAATAATGAATATTTCTATATTAATAATGTGTGTAATGTGAAAGGGGTCGCTGGTAGTGACTAAACCACAGAGTTACAACTCCGACTCTGCAGTTTCCCTCAGCTCTGTGGAGCTTTAGAGCGTCGGCTCATTGTTTTTGTTTTACAGCCTACAACTGCTTTGTTTGACTCTCACCTCTCTCATAGCATTGTTTCTGTCCAGTCACAACAAGCAGCTGTTTTCACAGAAACGGCTCTAAAGAGAAAAACCAGCCATACCCCCGCAGACATGCAAAGCTAGCGATTTTAGCTGGTGAACATAGTGGAGCAATTAGCAGCTAAAGATCCAGATATTTCCCTCAGAAGGTGGTAGAGAGCAAAACAGGGCTTGAGGGAGACTGAATATTGGACCTACATTCGTCAAGTGACTCCAAATGAATGATTAATGATAATGTTGCTCTTTGTTTGTTGGATTTGGAAATAGGCAGCTAATTGCTAACAAATTTTCCATATCAAGTCGGTGACATCATGTTAATGTTGTGTTCACAGCCTGTTTCTGCTGCCACCAAGTGGGCAACAAACTAATCACACCAAAGTACAGTTTAATGGCTCTCACTGCAATATTCAAACACAGAACACAGTACATGCTGTCATAGAGTTATGGGTTCAAATGAAATGTAACCACCTCTCAATTACAATACACAAAGTAGGTCAGGTTTCAATATGGCGATGCATGAAGAATACTAATTCAAAAGTCGCATACTTTCCATTCTTTATTTTTCGGTACACAAAATAAAAGTAAATTTTTTTTCTTTCCTTCAGATTCTACTACCGTAATAAAACCAAATAAACTCGATCCTGTTTCAAAGTCAAAAATCTGCAACATTCAGTTGTGAATGTGATCCTGTAATGTGTTTGTGTTTTCAGGAGCAGATTTAAGATTCTCTAGAATGCTTATTGGTTTATGAGGAGCTTTTTCTGTCCCTTCACTTGGTCATCACAGTCACCGCTCCGGTCCCATCTCATTCTCTCTTTTTTTTTATTACTTCCTCCCGCCCTCAGAGACTTTGATTCCCTGGACGAGCGGGACCAGGAGAAGAACAACCAGTTGGGCTTCGACGTGGCGGAGAGGGAATTTGGCATCTCACCCTGCATGACTGGCAAGGAGATGTCTTCTGTGGTAGAGCCAGACAAACTCTCCATGGTCATGTACCTCAGCCAGTTCTATGAGATGTTTAAGGACACAGTGCCACCCGGAGGTGAGAGCGGGTGATACAGTAGGGCTACTGCTTCTGCAATCTGGTTTTGGGAGGTGTCTGTAATCACGGAATAGACATCTTCTGACATATGCTTCGAAAAACATAATCATCCATAATACTGAAAGGATTTAAAGCTCTTAATGTTACATTTTTTTCTTTGTGGATTTCTGTTCAGATAACCACAACTTGAGTCCTGAGGAGAAGGCAGCACTGATATCCAGCACCAAATCTCCCATCTCCTTCCTCAGCAAACTTGGTCAGAGCATAGCAATATCCAGGAAACGAAATCCGAAGGTCAGCGTGTGAAAACAAGCCCGTCTCCTGCAAAATTACGTTCCCATGCAACTAAACTGTATTCTTAATTAGGTTTCAAGACAAACTTTAATGTTTTTAAACGCGTGGTTAATGTTGTAAATTGAAAAAACACAAAAAGGCAACAAAACTTCTTGGTTATTTTTTAAAAAATATATATATATATATATAATAATAATCCGGTGTGGCTTAAAATAAGTATGTTACATAATTTAAATTACGGATGTACATTGTATTTCCTCGGGGCAGGAACGGCACTCTCCTGGATGAAAGTCCTGTTTGGTTTACCCACCCATCCACCCCGAACCTTGAAATCTAATTGACAACGCAGTTTCGTTATATGAAAACGCAATTTAAATGTCAAAAATGGCACTTCATCACTTCATTGTCGTAGTAGGAGTAAAAATAACTGGTGACGTGTCATCAACAGGACAAAAAAGAGAAGGATGTGGACGGTTTGGGCAAGAGAAGGAAAACCAGCCAGTCTGAAGACGTGAGTAGTTCTGACAACACAGCGTCTCAGATGTTTGTGATTACTGCTCTGAGCAGCCCGTCCGACCAGAACAGACTAATTGATCCCACTATACTGACCACAACAAGCAGACCGCTTTGACTGTTTTTCTGCTTTCTCACAGGAGGAGTTATCCAGGGCCGGTCGTGACGACAAGCCGTCTGTCCCGGCTGTCCTGTCGGAGAGAAAAGTGGACTCCTGCGCTGTGGGGAACCACAACAAAGTCAAAGTCATGGCCACCCAGCTGCTCGCCAAATTTGAGGAGAACGCTCCACAGCCTACAGGACTCAAACGACAGGTATGGGGGAAGTTACGTGGCTCATTTTGTGGTGTTACAGCTTCTCACTAAGGAAAGATAAAGCAACAAGGAATAGATGATCTGACTTTCTGGACGTCGTAGGATTATTTTTCGCACACACTCATTGTGGTTTGTTTTCCTCCTACAATGAATATTTTGATGGACATGTAGATTTCGCGCTGCGGGACAGCGCCTCTGGTCTCATGATTGACGAGCTGTAGGCCACTGTATTAATGAGCTGAGGTCCAGAATGCTAATATTGGTCAGGCTGGGTATTGTTCCTGGGTCGCGTAGGCGGCCTCGCAATGCCGACTGGGCTCGGATGGCTTGGGTGAATTGGCTCGCAGAGCAGCTTTGGTTTGCTTGCCACTGAGAGTGGGAGGGAGGAGTGGGCCACAGGAACACTAGACAGTATTGTTGATGGAGAGAAAGTCAACTCTCAACTGTTGCTCTTTGAGAAAATGTATTGTTACTGTATGTTTTTTGGAATAGCTTGGATTATTTATTTATTTTAATATAAAAGGTTCTTTTTGTGTATTGCTTTGGCCATCAGAAGTCTATAAAAGCATAAAGTATATAGAAATATTGATACGATTATGTAAATACAACACTTAAATGTTGTTGTATTCACCATCATTGCGGTCAGCTTTTCCCCGGTTAGGATTCCTTCAGTGTTCTTTGTTCAGGAGGTTTAAACCGGGAGCTGATTTATCCACAGGGGTGACTAAATAAACTGAATAAAAGGGACCGTTACCTTGATTAAAATGACGGAAAAGAGTTGGAAACATTCGTGATAGTGCAAGTACACAACTCAACAACATATAAAACCGAGGCATTTTTAGACATTTGAATGTGGAAATGTTACATATTCCTTCAACTCACAGAACTTGACGGAGCGTGGGGAAGGCTTTAAAGATTTATAATGGCTGAATAGTCAAGCAGTTGCTTAGCTAAAGATACTTAATGTACACATTTGGGTATTTCCTCTCTTCCCATCTATCATTGATGTACATTCTGCATGGCATTTACTGTGTAATGTCTCTAAGTGCTATTAGAAATGCTACACAACTCTCAGCATGATCACCTCATGACTCTCCATCATTTCCTTATGAGTTGTGAATGCACATTTTCCAACGACTGTGACTCCATCCACCCACGATTCACTTCCTTCTTTCTGTTTCTCTCTCCCCTTGTTTCCACCTCCCGTCATGGACCATTTCGCGATGCCTTGCATGGTTATTTGGGCCTCTCACTGGCCACGCATCTTTATCTGACCACAAAGGGGGACTCTCTGCCCAATCTGGACTGCCTTTTGCCCCTTACCCTGCCCCAAACCCCTGTGAATGAGCCAGTGCGCCTGGCGCCTGTCCCAGCATGGAGAAAGGTAAAGAGTAGAACCGCCCCACCTCATGCCGTAGAGACTAACCACGAGACTGACCTTCTAACCATATGTCCCTGTGGTGTGTCATAGTGGGGAGAGCTGCTTTGTGCTGTGCTGTTAGTCCTTCTCTGTAGATAGTGTGCAGATCTGTTGTGTGAGATTTGGAGGACTTAACTCAATAGCTCGTATTGTGTGGTTTAACGAAAATACTCACTCAATCAAATAGCTGTGTGTGTCTGTGTGTGTGTGTGTGTGTGTGTGTGTGTGTGTGTGTGTGTGTGCGTGAGAGACACACAAGAGTGCGACACCTTCATGGTCTCTCCTTGCTTCTCCTCGTTCAGAGACGCACACAGCAGCAGGAGCAGCTGAGCATTCGCTACAAAGAAATGATCAAGGGACAGAAGCTGCCCAACAGAGGGGAGCAGGTATGGTTAGCTACGCTGGCCTGGTAGTACCCCCAACTCCTTTCACGTCCCATTAAGTCCAGGTCCCCCCCCTACAGATGGAAATGGATTGGCCTTTCAATCCAGAAGCGAGGGGGGCGGGAGGTAGCCTCACCATGCCAGACAACGTCTCCTGAGCTCACTCTACTAGACAGGATTCTGAAAAACATCCACTAAGAACCAAATAAGCCCAAAGCAGATCAATCAGCGACGTGTTCGGATGGTTTCATGACTCCAACACACAAACAACAACTGTATAGACCATGTGCTACTGATCTAAAAAAAAAAATAATAATAATAAAAATGAAACACAATTATGTAACTGCATTGAAACCAGTGACAGCCCATCGAATGGTGAGTTTGTTTAGTAGGATGTAGGTTCATGTTAAAAGTACGACAGACATCAGATTACATTAAACATGTCTAGCCAAAATATCACCTTGTTTCTTTCTCCCAAGTCATGTTGTTGTCATTGTTAACTTTAACTTACTGCGAGTCCTCCTGGCTGTGCACATTGAATGCTGCCGTTGTTGTCCAGATATTGATAAAAAATAACATTCTGTAATATTTCTTCTCTTTTTTTTTTGTCAACAAAAATGAAGACAGATTTTTTTGTAATATTTTTATATTTTAAACTACATTTTAGTCTTTAATATTGCATGTGGATATAGTCACATTTAGTGTTTAATGACGTCTGTGCTGTCTCGCTTTAGTCACTAAAAAAAATAAAAAGTTGTTGACCAACATTTAGTTTTTATTAACAAAATCAACACTGGTTAAAAACACAAAATTATAGCTTAGAAGAATAGTTTATATACGCATATATATATATATATATATATATATATATATAAAAACGTAATAATGTACAGTCAGCTTTTGTTAGCAGTAGTTAAAGGCACCGTTTGTGGGTTTCTTCTAGACAAACAAAGCTCTTTTCATTCATTTTTCCTCACCAAAAGGCTTTGTCCTAACAAACCGGTTACGTTTTCTTGCACGTAAAATATTGGCAAACAGTTCTGATCAGTGGAATAATGTAAAAAAAACATATATGAGACCATCTAAAGAAAAACAGAATAGTCTCCATGTATGATGTCTACCTTCCTCCTCTTTCTTGTTGCCTTTTCTGCTACTTTTCTATGACCTAAGAGCTCCAGTTCAATGTTCCCTGCTTTGCTTCTACTTGCACTGTGGAAGTAGATTCAATTAAACTTGCTATTTTGTTAGCCACCAACCCTGACTCGTAGCTGTGTCGAAATGTTGCTCACTGGGAAATAGGATCCGCTGTACATCCACTCCTCCAGCCTCAGTAGAAGACCAGCCATAGCCAGCTGGCCTGCCTGGTTGTCATCCTGCTTTACTGCCCTCTTATGTGAATACTCAGAGTCAGCACGGTGACGTGCCAGCACCAATTTTCTCCTGCTGATGCTTAGAAAGTGTCTTTTTTTTCTTTTTCTGTGTGTCTCGTCACTAGATTAGGCGTTCACCTCACAGACATTGATTTAAAGCTTCAAACTCTCCTCTTTAAAGGGATTTTAATTCACTGCTGTTCCCAAATGTGTTCTCTAGTAAGTCTCAAGCTGCAGAGTAAATTAGCTTTAAATCAATTGTAAAGACTGGAAATAATCTTGATAATCCTACACGCTTATCTACACAAAGTGTATAGGTTAGAATTTTTTAAACCATTCTTATGTTCAGGGGTAATTCTTTATATTGGAAAACTTTTGATGTACTAGACTTTAAGCTGTACATCAAGGTTAATTATAGCACCAGTGAATTATTTCCCCTTGTGGGAAATTCTCTCTGACAGCCATTGGACTGTCTTTATAAGGTGTTTTTTTTTTTCTTCTTTTTTTTTGCCATATACATCACATTACAGTTCATTTAGCAGACGCTTTTGTCCAAAGCGACTTAAGTAAGTGCAAACAATCATGAGGATACGACTCCAAACAGCAAGAATCTTGCAAGTACATCAGCTTCAAACAGGTGAAATCATACAAGTGCAGAACAATAGCTTCAAATAAGCCAAACCAAAGTAAGTGCAACAAAGAGAAACAATAGAATAACAATTCAGGCATTCGCTACAAATAAGCCAAACCAATTTAAGTGCAACATACAAAGAACACATTTTATTAAAAAAAATTTATTGGCCGAGGTGCAGTCGACACAGGTGGGTTTTCAGTCTGCGACGGAAGGTGTGAAGACTTTCTGTTGACCTGACATCAATGGGGAGCTCGTTCCACCATTTTGGAGCCAGGATAGCCAACAGACGGGTTTTATTTGAGGGGTCTCTGGGTCCCGATCGCAGAGAGGGAGTAGCGACAATTTTTGGGTGGTCTGTCCTTACCTTATGTGTATGGAAATGTGTTTGCCAGTGTGTCAGGCTTTTCTAACGGTGCTCGTGGTGTAAGTGAACCTTAGCAAGTGACACACATTAATTCTATTAACCAAATGGATTACTACATTTTTGCCGACGCAATTACCTTTTGGATATAATTTCACCTCTTAGTTTGACAAGCTTTTGAAAGTATTGCAATTTATTATCCTATCGTGAATTAGAACAATGTTGGGAGTATGAAGCATATTTTCTTTTAGCAATATCACTTTCAGCAACATTCTCATCATCTTCTGCTGAATCTGCTGTTCCTGTCCCTCATCTCTCAAGGCCAGAAGTGGCGCAGACCAACTGTCCAGCTCGGGCTCTCGGAGCTGCCCAAAGAAAACCATTCTGCTCCCTTCTTCCTCCTCCACTTCCTCGCTCTCTCTTCACTCAGAGGTGACACAGTCTGCTGTATCTGTCTGTTTGTGTCTGTCTATCTCTGCCACAAATCCACGGCAAACCCATCTAGTGTCCCCGTACACCCACTCCCCATCCTTTCTAATTACTCTGCAGTGGGTTGTGCAAATTAAAACAAAAAGCTGCATTTACCTAAACGAACTTCCTAGAGAGGTTTCAGTCGTATTTACTTCCCTGTGAGTGGGTAGTGTTCGTCAGAGGGGCTGCTTGTTTTCATGCTGAAGGGTATGTTGTTGGGATGTGGCAGCTTGTGAATAATTGTTGACTCAGGGGACCATGGGTAGTTTTAAGTGATTGTCAGGCACTGTTACTGATTCTGCATAACAAGCTGTTCTCAACGACTCCTTTTTGTAAGAGTCTGTTTACGCCCGATGCAAACCCAAAGTGTTGATGCAGTGTTTGCTCATTTCTGCCATTTCAAGCACTTGCGTAAAAGTCCGGAAGAAGAGGAGCTCGAATACTACGAGATGCCTCTGAAATACAGGGTAGAGTAAATGAGTGATTGCATGGATACGTGTTCAGCTTGTCACTGCTGTTGTTTGCATTTTTGTTTTCTTTAATGAGATATAATGGTTGGAGTGGCTCAACAGGCCTTCTTTATGGAACAATCAGCCAAATCAGGATTTTGTATATGTAAAAGAAATGTGTTGTTAAAAGCCTCAGCCCTTTTTAGTGGCACCTAAAATCACCATCAAGTCTCAATAGAGCTATCTTGGCAGGAAGAGAAGCTGCTGCTCCTGACTGAGCCGAAACCCATTCACATACCTGGCATACAGGAGAGGGCTGACCGCCTAATCTCCAGGTTTAAGGGCAAACCTGACAGGCCTCCAAAGGTGAACACCGTGCATGGACTTCTGACGAGAGCATGGTTTCCGATGTTGCGTCATCACGTTTTATTGGGTACATTTCTGTATATAAAGGGCATGCTATTGGTGTGCACATCCTGCTAAATCTAATTTCGTCTTTCCACCATTCCTCTTTTCCCTCTGAAGCCGAAGAAAAAGCCGTCCCGGTTCTTTTTAGAGCAGTGGCACTTGTCCCGCGACCTGACTGAGAGTCCTGGTTCACCACTATCCTCTCCTGACTCTTCCAGAAAGGTTGGGTTCTTGTGCTGTGGACTTATACCCTAACACTAAATTTGAGAGCACAAACTTACTTGAAGGCTCTCTGAAGCGTGTTCAGTCCGTGTTTATTTATCTCAAGTTGTTGTTTTGCTAGGTATTCCTTCTGCGTAGCCTCTCTAACTGCAGGGCATTGCTTTCATCGTTTACACACGTGGGCTTACATTACAGCTTGAATTAAAGGCTGACAGCTGGAACTATGAAAACAATGGCGTACAAACGGCCTGCGTTCTTTACCACAATGATGAGCTTTCTGGAAAGGAGATTGTTTTTGGAAACTACTAAAAAGGCAAAGAATAACTACATTTTTCCTTTTGTGATTGAATCATCTATTTCTCTGCAGGAGCCAGCAACGCCTCTGCAGTCTGATGATGAAATGCCCTTATATGTGCTTAGTATTCAGCAGAGGGCTGAGCAACTTGCCTCTCAGTTTGAGGGCAAGCCAGCCCGACCAAAGGTGACATTTCCCTATTAACACAGAAAGCTAATTATTAATATACGTTACACATTTTTGGAATTCTTGCTCTGTTGGTCAACTTCCCCTCTTTAAGAGTAGACAGCAAAATTGTCCATGTGTAGTGCTGTTATAGTAGTTTAGCACATAAACACACATCATGTGGCTAAACTAGTGATTGTAACAGGGCAACGTGTTAAAAAATAACTTACCATTGCAGATAAACTAAATGTGAGTAAGTGAATGAAAATGTATTTGTGATGCATTACATTTGACACAAAACAATACAAGTATCTCTGTTTATGTAGCAAATGTAAAAGTGGAGACTTGCGTGGCTAACCTTGACCACAGAGATGTCTATGAAGTTCTTTTCCTGAAAGAGATCTGAATATAAACAGTTACCAACTGTCGGCTTAATATTGACATTTCATCTTTAAACGGCGTGAAAGTACACTTTAAAAAACACAAGAAGAACTAAGAAATCTTTCTCAATAGTGCTAGCTTCCTGTTCTTACTCAACAATTAGAACACGAGAGGGACAGCTAATGGGAAATTGACCACGACCAATTTTGTTGTTTGAGACAAGTTCAAGTGACTTTATTTGTCATGTCCGAGGTCGGTAAGAATAGGTTGGAATATTATTAAAAAGGAGAAATGTAAAAAAAGAATATGGGTGTTATATTTGGATAAAAAAAGAAATTGCTATACTCAGCAATGTATGCTAGCGTGTCAGCATAAAACCCCAGAGGGAATGAAGCTGACCAACAGGCGAACAACACAATTTGGTTAGTTAATTTCTTACTCGTTCAGAAATGGTGAGAAACAATAAAGTTCATATTTGTTTTTTTTTTTGTTTTTTTATTCTTAAATTCACTTTTTTTTTTTATTTTAACTACTCTCCTCTCTCCCTCCTTTTTGGTGGAGCCTAAGAAAAAACCCTCCCGTTTTTTAATGGAACAATGGCACCAGTCTCCCCCTGATTCCCCCCCCTCCACCTCTGACCCCTTGAGACAGGTAGTCGTTTGGAAGGAATGGAGTGTGGTGACTCTAACACTGCATCTGCACTCTGTCTTTCATCAAGACGCATCGTCTCACTTAGTTACACAAGTTGCTTAACACAACTTAAGCTCATCTGAGACTTGCTTTTAAAAGCTGGCGGCTTGTTGTGAAATATCAAGAAACTCATTTGCTAACTGTTAATTGTTTCTGCGGTTGTTGTGATTTAGCATGTGGGTGAGTAATCAGTCCTTGTTATGACTATCTGGACAGATATCAAAATATTCTCAGCTGACGCGCGCTTGAACTCAATTATGATTCCTATTTTGCCAAGGGAGTCCCTCGTAGTTGTTTTGGATTGAAAGAGCAGCTTGGCAGCAAAAAATCTCATCTAGTTTAATTCCCATGTTGACGAGCACAGTTCCAACTGTGGCGGGGTAACAATTTTACAATGCAGCGGGACTGCAAAGCGAGTCAAATCTCCGCCACAGTAATAGTTTGCATGGCTTAGGTTTGCCTCATAGTACATACTGACCTCAATTCTTCCCCTGTAAGGGATGCAATAGCTTTTTTTTTATTTTATTTTTTTTTTATTTTAATGGATGCAAACCTAATCCTGGTGTAGATTAATTTAAGATTCAAACTAATAACGAATAGCAGCAAACCAGTTTGACTGTTCCTTTACAGCATTTTCTTTTGTTCATATTTATTGTTCGATGAATAACACCACAGTGCAGTGAGTGCCTCTGTGTCTGTGCATGGGAATAACAAATGCATGATTGCTTTACTGTAAGCGTGTAAGCTCGCATAGTAATCTTCATGAACAATGAAGGTCCACTTAGTAGCTGTCGTATTTCAAAATGCTGGGATACTTGATCTCTGTTTATGATGTCGCAAATCCAATAATGCTGTTTGTTTGGCAAGTAAATGGAAGCGGAACTTAGCTATTTGAGGTATATTTGGTTGCAGGCACATCGAAACGCTTGATCAATCGAGCATGGAAACATTGCTTTGTCGTGTGTAACATTTCCTGTCAGACACTATTGTTAGTGAACACCTTCTGTGATTAAACTCTCCTCTTCCCCTTTTCTTCCATCTGTTTTTCATATCATCTTTCTTTTTCATCTGTCATTTTCTAATGTTTGACCACCTGTCTTTTTTCCCTCCCTTAATGCTGTTGATAGCGCTATGTGAGGATGTACACAGGCGGAGTTAGCTCATTGGCTGATCAGATAGCCAATCAGCTTCAGTCTCAGGAAGATCCTAAGCCCCTACCTGAAAAGAGGGATTTGGTAAGCATGCTGCCCCGCGGGTAGAAGGCATGTGGCAGCGCAGATCAAAGCCTCGCTTGCCAGAGGGTGTTGCTACGTACAATGATATGTTGTTGACATGCTAGTTTTTCTGCTGCAGAAACTAACTTTTATCCATCTCCGTGTAGCTGTAGAGAGTGTGTGTGTGTGTTTGCTCCACAAGTAAACTTCTGTTTTTCTGATATTGTTTTGTTTGTAGGTAATTTGCCCAATGATCAGAGATCCCCATTCCTACTGACAAACAACCATTGACTTGCTCTGTTGTGTGATATTGACTTTGGGTTATAAAGTAGCTCAATACCCAGCATACATTGACAGTGGCCTGGTGTGGGATGTCCACTAAATCCTTGATGTATTTAAGCCTCTCCTCTCCTCTCCTCTCCTCTCCTCTCCCATCCTCTCCTCTCCTCTCCTTTCCTCTCCTCTCCTCTCCTCTTCATAAAAATTGACCGATCCTCAATCTATCCGTCCACAGGGCTCTTTCAGAAAAGAGTTCCCCGTCAACATCGGTGGCAGTGACGTGTGCTTCTTCTGCCGAAAGCGCGTGTACGTGATGGAGAGGCTGAGCGCAGAGGGGAAGTTCTTCCATCGCAGCTGCTTCAAGTGTGAATACTGCAGCACGACACTACGACTGTCCTCCTACGCCTTCGATGTGGAGGATGGTAAGACAGTCGTAAAGTTACTAAACATCCACTGCATCTGAAATGAGCTGAACTTGTCGCAACGGCAGAATAAAACTTGAGCTGGAAGCCAACCAAAACAATCAGAGTAAACAACAATTGCAAGCTCAGTTTTATTTACTTTTTAATTTGTAAATGTGAGAGTCTGGCACTCTCCAGTGAAAAAATGTAATAAATAAAAGAGAGACTATGGCAGATGAACAATGCACACCACAATCTCCAAATCCACCCATGGACACTTCCCGGAGACACTAAGATGAAGGAGCTGACTGCACTAAGTGTCATTGTTGTACCAGCATGTAGACCACAACATTAAATAGAAAGATGCTATAGCCACATGACTTTTAACTTTTACATCTAAACTTTAAAGTCATTTACCTAATGTTACATTACATTACATTGACCCCAGAGCCGAGTGTAGTCTCATAATTTCATATTTTTTTTTCTCTCTCTGGGGGGTGTCTATTGTGCTCGCAGACAGGCAGTAGATTGTTTATTGAGAGCGAGTAGCTGTTTTTCAGAGTTAGCCGCGGGGCTAAAAACCCACAGACGGTCTGAGCAGAAAGGAAGATCTTTTTATTCAAAAAGACAAACGCACAGTCTACTTCTGCAGGAGAAATAAAGCCGATGGACTCCGTGAGGTGAAATATACAGAATGCACAGTGTGTGTATATGTATTTATGCATTGTATTTATGTTTTTGTCTGCTGTCTGTCTCCTTTCATCCTGCAGGGAAATTTTACTGCAAGCCCCACTACTGTTACCGTCTGTCTGGCTATGCTCAGAGAAAGAGGCCCGCTCCTTCGCCTACTCAAATCACTGCTAAGGTACCTGTTTCTGTTTACTAGTTGAAATCCTAGTGGAAATCAGGATTGGCTGGCATTATAATGAAGAAGTTAATTGTGTGGTTTATCTTCAAAATGCAGTGCTTAGGTAGGGGAACAAGGGCTTGCATGTGGGAAGCAGAGTAGCATATTGAGTAGAGGCAGGGAGTTGCATTAGACTTTCTTGTTGTCTGTCATTTTTGACGGACAGGATCGTAAAAGTTCCATCATCTATAATCAATTTTTTTTTTTTTTACATTTTTATGATAATCAGACATATTTAATAGCCTTTAATTTAAATTTATTCATTTCATTCTGCTGGCTGATGAGCATCATCAGTGTTACTTGCTTGTCCTTCATCCTCCACAGCATCAATCCTTCATTTTTCACCTTGTTTTTCAATGGCATCAAAATGATTAGGCTTTTGAAAGAAAGTTCGTCCACTCTGCTGCCGTGACATTTTGCAATGCTATGTTGCTAGGGATATAGCCCACGTGAGATCAAAGACTAGAAACTAGCTTAAAAAAAAAAAGAATACGCTCACGCCACCAACTGGACAGGGGTGTAAAGCACTTAAAGTTGCAGCAGATCGCCCTCTGTGATGTTCTAATCCGTCAAAAATGACGGATCATCGGAACATATTTGGTTAACCCGACCTCTGATTGTGAGATTTAGCTGCGCTTGACGTCATCTGTCTTTGCAGGAGAACCAGGCGCACCAAACTCCTACGGCGACCGTGGACGCCCCCGGAAGGGCGATGGCAGCGGCAGCCCCGTCGGCCGACCTCCAGCCCTCAGGTACCCCACTTTCCTCTCTTGCTGCGGTGGCTGCGCCCTGCCGTCTGTTCAAAGGCGTGGGAGTCCCGCTGCGTAACCTCCGCCGCACGCTCTCCTGGACCTGCCACCAGGTGGCGCACAACCCCCTAGACTCTCCCTTCCTGTGTACCTACTGCATCTACCTCTTCTGCTGTTTCTCCATCAATATCCTGCTCAACCTCCTCTAGCATGACTCTCCTCTTCTCCCTCTTCCTTACTTCCTTTGCCAACTAATGTCAGCGGGATTGTTTAGCTGACTGTATTGACTCACTGACGGAGTGTTCATGTAAATCTTGTGATTCTTCGTCTCAGATTGATTTCTTGAAGATGCAGCATTGTTTCTGTCTCCGTTTGAAGCCGTGTCGTGACCTGCGATCGGTCGAGGCAGTAAAGCAGGCCTCCGGCAGCATCATTTCAGAAACGAATGGTGCATCTTGAATTAATTTCTTCTTGGCTTGGTAATTAAAATAAGAGTTCCTTCTAGTCAGCTCTCCAGGCAGCGGTATTTGTAAACCCCTTCCTGCTCAGATTTGTTTTATCGTGGAAGTTTCTTACTCAAAATATCAGTAAAAATTTGGCATACAGCAATACATTTATACAATCTAAGATAATTACGTAAATCGTGATTTATTTTTGTTCCCTGCCTGTGTTTTAATGAAGAGCCAAGCTTTTACCCTGTTGTGATTGTAAGCTCTGGTGGCCTGGGACTGCTTTCTTTTAGCTCTACCTCCTCCTGTGTGATGTGTTCCTTTTTAGAGCCTGCTTTGTGATGTGTTTTCCTTTCTCTCTGTAAGCTGTTTTGCACCTACAGTATCCCTCTTTACTGAAACTCACCATAACTGTGATGAAGTGCCTGTATCAGTGCTTGTGTGAGCTTTACCTTTCCCCCTCCTATCAGAGCAGCTTAAAACTGAGCGCTCTCCTCGTGCTTGAATTAGTGCCTGTGATTTCAACTCCTCTATCGGACCTTCTCGGCTGCGCTGCCCTCCTGCATCCCTCAGCCTCGCACCCCCCCCCCCCCCCCGACAGATTGCTACTAAGACACATTTGTGTTTGCTTAATGTAGTGCATCTTTGCTACATTAATTGGATTGCATATTATTGACAAATATAATCGACATGAATAGAAAAAGAGCTGAACAGAACAGGCTGTTAAGATTGACAGAAAAAAAGAATAATTGGAATTTAAGTGTAGGCCTGCTGCATTGTGCGGCAAGTGTAGCGTTATAAATTTAAATAGTTTACTAACACTATAATCACGCGTTACATGAATTCTAGATAATAATAACAAAATGAAAGGATTACTTGGCGACGTTGAAAAATAGTATGACGATAACCAGAAGATACACATGTGTTTAAGTGTGGGAAATCATGTCATATTATATAGATGAAGTTTAAGATTAGGTTTATTTATATGGTAATGTCGTGTCAGAGTAAACCTTTTAACTGCTGAAGTAATTCAGAAATCATTTTGGGAGAAATCCTTGCATTGTTTATGGTACAGTATAACATTTTTCGCTATTCCTGATATTTTAGTAATTCTCATAATACAATTAATGTTCATTGTTTTCTTTAAATATTTGAAATAAATAGTATATATTGTAAAGCTGAAGACGGCGCAAATAGCATTATGTTAGGTCATGGGTTGCTTTCATTAAAGAGTTAGTTTAGATGGAAAAAGTGAACCATAAAATTTTAACTAATCAGGGAGTTTTGACTAATGTTGACTTGTTTTCAGGGAAAAAAAGGAAACTGCAGCTGTTGAATACTTTCCTACACAGAATAAAATATGCTTCAGTAGTTTCCTTATTTAGTGGGCTTTACATGGGGGGCACATTGACATTTTATCTGAATTGGAGAGCAATTTAATCTCCGTTTAAGTAAGTAAGGAAGTGTAGTATAATGTGTAAAAAAAAAAAAAAGTATTTTGATCCATTCCATTCATATGAATTAATATCCAAGTCAATTCGAAAGACACATTTTGAAAAATAAATACAGTTTTAAGATTTGCTTTTCAGGATGGGAAAAAGGCAACGCACCAACCTGGTACTTATATAACTGTAGAACTAGAGTGTTAAACTTTATGTGTGTTTGTTGATACTATTTGCTGTAGGAATATAATCTAATGCAATAAATTCAGTTGTAGATCTTCAAGTGGTGTGTCCTTGTCAGTTTGTCCTTTTTAAAATACAAAGTTGCTTCAATATAGAGGGGGTAAATGGGAATAAGTAATGTAACGGCAAATGTGTATGGAAATGCACTAGTTTCTTGTTGGATGTGGATGGATTTGTACTATTAGGCTCATATGTTCACACACAAACAGTCAGAATTTGTATCCATAATCACAAGTAGTAGTTTTCACAAAAAGTGCCACAGTGGATTTGTTTGGATCCCGTTTAAAGTTAAACATGTCCTTTTAATCAGTTCTGCTCCTGCGCTGCTCCTCTCCTCTCTAATGTTGCACCTATCTCATTCTCCGTTGCATTTTTTGTGCTCTTATTTTCTTTTCTCCTCTGCCTCCACACCTCCAACCTGCTGCCCACCCCGATGTCATCATTTCCTCTTCCCTTCCTTCACGTCGCGCTCGATCCACAACCGCAGTGCCGGAGGTCAACGGCCTGCAGGAGCCCAGCCTGGCGAAACGTCTGCGGGGAACTCCAGAGCGCATCGAGTTGGAGAACTACCGCCTGTCCCTGCAGAGGGAGGAGGAGCTGGAGGAGGTGCCTGAGGAGACACTGGCAGAACACAACCTCAGCAGCGTGCTGGACAAGGCCACAGATGCTGACCTGGGCTCCAGGTAGGAGCGTACAAACTATTTACTGCTGTTGGATGTCTTGAGTATTTTTTGGATTTCTAAGTTGCTGAAATTCTGATATTGATTGTTGCATCTGATTCCTTGAATTGTTTCTTGTGGGCCAAAGGAATGTGATCGCAATGTCACGAAAACAATCTTCATTATTCTTCTGTGCATTTCTTTCAAATTAATACCTATCTGTATAAAGGTTCAGTTCAGTTCAGTTCACTCCTGCTCCACACCAATGAATTGTTTGCTTAAAAAATTACTTGAATGATTGACTATCAAAATAGTTGGTGGTTAATTTTTTCATTGATTTATCGACTATTCGATTTAACTCTTCCCTCCACTTCCGCCTGTTGAACTTGTGAGAATTTTCTAATAGAATATTGTTTAGGACTTGAAATGAATTCACTCTGGGCATATTCTTTATTAATTTCTCACATTTTACAGATTTGAGGTTCAAAAAATCTATCAAAATATCAATAATGAATACAGTTGTTAGTTGTGCCTAGTCTACGTATTGGCTTCGAAGCCTGATTTAAAAAAAAAAAAAAAAAAAACTTTAGAGGAATCTATAGAAATGACAAATCCTTACAGCCCTACAGCAATGGGAAAGTCAGACGTACTGTACAACAAGTTGAAGTTCAGTCCGTCCTTGACATTGCACGTTGTCTGATTCTCCCTCCCACTTGTTCTAACACTTTACTGCGACACCTCCTCTGTTTTCCAATAGTAGCTCAGAGTCAGACATGGAGGAGGAGGACGAGCAGGAGGACCATGATCAGGAGGAAGGTGAACAGCAGCCTCTCAGCCCCTCAGACCTCGGTGGGGTTCCCTGGAAGGAGGCGTTAGAGCTCCACGCCAAACTGAGGGGCGAGGAGGGAGACGACGTGGGTCAGGCCCTCGCCGACGCAGTCAGCAGAGACGGGGAAGTAGATGAAGACGAGGAGGAGGAGGAAGAGGATGATGATGAGGAGGAGGAGGAGGAGGAGGAGTCAAGCGATGGTAAATTTGCTAGCACGGTTCCTGTGAAGACTGGAAATTGGGTGTATGTTAACTCCCTGTCCAGACTCCTTCTTGTCCTGTGCAGAACTCCGGTTGCTTTTTATGTTTCACATTGTTTCCTGTGAAGTATCACTGTCTTAAGTGTTGTTCTCCTCATCCTCTCTGCTTCTTTCCTCACTTTCCCTCCCCTCCTCTTCATTACATCCCCCCATGTCTGCTGTGTGTGTGTGTGTGTGTGTGTGTGCGCGTGTATTTGTGTACGTGTTTATGTATTTGTTTGTGTTTGTTGGGCCTCTGTCTCCCCCTGCTGGCAGAGGGTGATTACTGCCCCTGGGATAAAGAGCTCCAGTCAGGCCTTTGGCTGGAGAAGCACCTCACAGATGAAGATGATGTTGGTACATTTAAAGGTAGCAGCAGAACTGCCTGTGGATGCGTTTGCAGTAACTTTGAGCGTGATGTATAATCCTGGCTGGTTTGGGTTTCTTTTTCAAGGATTTCTACAATAAGAGTGTGGCTTTTACTTTTTTTTTTTTTTTTTGTTGTTGTCTTTGTTTTTTTGTTTGTTGTTGTTTGCAGTTGTGTTTTTTTAAATTTTTTTTAAAGGATTTTGTGTTCATAAGTGTGCTTCTTAACCCTTTGAACCCCACAATCTGCTGGCAGGTTTGAAAGGCATGTTTTCTTTTTTAAATTGCCAGAATTACACCATTTATGTAAAAATAGAAATTTTCAAATATCTGACAGTCTTTGAACAAATCGTGTGACATGGAAAAGTAACAAAATCTAAGCTTAAAATTGTGAAGGGTCATCAATATCTCTTTATTCTACATGTCTCATTTAAAATTTCCCCAAAACTAAAGCGTGTGCACTAACTAAATCCTATAAAAAATCTTAAATTCTGCGCTCCTCAGCGCAACTGGGAAACCATGAATAACTCAGCTGAGACAAATTCAGTAGAATTCAGCTAAACTGCAGTCTGGTTACACAAAGCAGAGAGGACAAAATGGGTTGTAAACATGTAAATAAGTCTCTATGTATAGCATGTGGAGTCCACACAAAATGTAATAGATAAACACTTTTTTATTGTTATGATTGATGGCATTATAACTGTGTCATACTGCACAAAATCCATGATTGTGCTGATTCCATAGAGGTGCAGGACTTGTATACTGCAGTAAAGAGAATGCCCTGAAACATCATGGGGTTCAGAGGGTTAGAGACTTACTGTGAGTCTTATCCCATTTTAACCTTCCATTAACCTGTTTAATACCTCAGTTTTTTGTATACGGCTTTAATACACTAATCTAATAAATATCCGATAATTTTGTGTTTTCCCCCTAGGCGCTGCAGCTACGTATGTGTTGGTGTTGAGTGGCAGAATTGTTCTGCAATGTATATTATTTCTTTCTCTCACATCTTTGCAGCTCACTTTTATGTTTTTTTTTATTGCAGTGTAGTGCATGAAGCCTCCCTGTACCTGGCCTCTGATGATTTCTTTTTATTTGTTGCGACTGTATTCTAATCGCTCTCTGCCTTCTCCCTCTTTCATCCCTTCTTTTGCTTCCACTACTACTTATCCTCACACCTGCCTTCATCTCTCTTGATCTGCCTCTGATTTCTCGGTTCACACACAAACTTCACCTCAACACAACACAACCCTACACACGCATTTAGCCAGGAACATACAGATCCAACAAGTCCTGCAGCCTATGGATCCCCAGCTCCTTCCAGGTTTGGTGAGGACACACCTGGACTCTGAGGGAGATACGGAGGCGCAGCTGGCCTCGGACTCCCAACTCTCCCAACCCTCTGAGCTCACGCAGCCCTCCTCCGCAGGTAACCCACCCAGAGGAGCTGGGGAAGGCTCTGCTGGGCGAGTCCCGAGCTGTAAGCCTCACAGGGTTCAGGATCAGGATGTCTCATTTCACCAGCGTGGCTGCTGCTGTTCTGTTTTGTATGTCCCCCGCCCCCAACTAACGCACCTGTTGTTTGTAATCATCTCTGATTTTGTACATTTTTGTCTCATTTTTGTCTTGGAATGTCTAATTTTGTGTTACATTTTTTATTTTTTTTTATATATATTTGTCATTCCGAGTCGCTGTGATGAACGTAACGTCCCTTGTCAATCCTTTTTGATTTCGTTCCGCTTTGTTCTTTTTGTGTTGTGCTATGTTCTTTCTCGTGTGTCTAATTACTTTACATGTTATTTCCCTGCCATCTATCCCTCGTTGTTCCGTATCCTCTGGTTTGAACGTAGCCCCCGCCCACACATCCGCCCGACGCGAGGCAGTGAGAGTCTGGTTGGAGTCCGTGTCTGGAGGTAGCACAGACTTAAACGGGATCATTGACATCCCGTCTTAGACTCGTACTCTATCTGTCTTATCGGCTGGCCTTTTCCTGGAGCATGCAGAGACGCGTACTCACAAGCATGCACGCTGTAAGGCTGTCGCTCTCGAGAGTGCTGCACTATAGGGGGCAGACTCCACTTCCCAACCTCTCACCCTACCCTTCCAACTTACCTAAATATGTATTTTCTCTTTACTCACATTCTGTACTGCGATGTACTGTATCCCAGAGACGGACGAGACATCAAGGCTCGAAAACACTTACCACCACAGTGTTTCTTGCCCTGATGGGTAATGTGGGAAGTATTTCACCTGGAATCTGTCAAGTTTGTTATTCTTGTTATTTTCGGACTAACCCATAAATAGTACTTGTACTAGAAAGAAAGTCGAACAAGGCTGTTGAGGTTTTTTTTTTTTTTTATCAACTTTTTAATAGCTTCTCTGAATGTAAATGAGAGTCCTACATATATTTGGTTTCATAGGCAGCACTTGTTTTCTGGGTTAAAAGCCTAGAAAAGCTCTCCCTGTGCTCAGACCTTCTACAATTAGATGTTCTGTCAGTATGTGCCTCTGCACCCACATGGACAAAGGTCGATTGAGTGCATTTGGCAGAAGTGATGGTTAATATTGTAATATTATTCTAAAAACTGCCTAAATGAACTGCGTGGGTCATTTCTCCGTTTCACTTTTTGTTAGAAACGTAGTCTCTCCCACCAAATTTAGTTTTAAATGGGGGATTATTGTTTGCCACTTAACCAATGTCATTAACATTTTGATTGTGCTTTTTGCTTGGTTTAAATGGCATCCATTTGCTCGTTTAAAAATGGATAGCTGCATGTATCTATTCACTAATGCTGCTCTGTGCCCAACCTTTGTTCATATTCATGGACTGACTGATATGATTTCATTTGTACGCATAACTAATGTATGATTTTCTTGCCAAAGACCTTTCCTTAAAGTTGGATTTTGGTTTTTGAAGCCTTTTCATCCTTTTCCCCTGTCTCTTCAAAACTGTTTTTGATAGATTTTTTAATTAAGCAATCTTTGAACTCCGATGCCCTTTTTTTTTTTCTTCTTCTTTTTTTTCTTCTAACATTTAGCCTGAAGCGAGAATTTCAGAGAAAAGTTCAGTTAAGGTTAGGAAGTTGAAAAAAAAAAAGAAAAGAAAAAGGTTCTCACTCTGTTGCCTGAAGAGAGAAGTTGTCACCAGTTGACTCTTGCCATTTCGTTGTCATGCCAGAGCCCTGTGAGGACGAAGATCTGGAAGCCGAAGCAGACAGTCCAGATATGGAGCCCGGCACAGAGATGGACCAGGGTGAGCAGTCAAAATAATACATCCCATCAATTCTTTCACAACATTTTTGGTTCACAAAAAGCTCATTTTCGAATAAAACGTATTTACGTAACGTAACGTATTTTTAACGTTATAAAGCTGTGTAACAATTGAATATTTCACAATGTTAATGTTTCAATTGCAGACGACATCCCTTCAGATGCAGAAGCTGAGGCTCGCTTGCATCAGGCAGAGCGCACTGAAGTGCTTCCTGAGGAAGACAAGGAATCAGAAAGTCTGAGAATGCCCTCCAGTATTGGTACATGTCCCCAATGATTCCTCTCAATTGATCTCTCTGTAGTGTTTTTGCATGAATAAAAACGAGTGCTATCTTTGTTATTTTTGCATTCAGAAGCATTGAGTGTCAGCCCCACACAGAAAGAAGATGTAGTTCTTTCCCCGCTGAAACCACCTCCAGAGCCGGAATCTCAGGTGAGATAATTACACACCTGTATAGTTGACGTAGGGCCGGGCGATATGGCTTATAAGTAATGACCTCAATATTTTTAGGCTATGGAGCGATATACGTTGTATATCTCGATATTTTCCTATTTACTTTATAAATATCATAACCGGTTGATTTAACCAGCGTGATCATTCTAGTAAACTAATTGAGGTCAGATTGATATTTGGAAATGTATTCTTTATTTGTAAGTTTAACAAATTTTTCACACAATTGAAATTGAACATTTTGTCTGAATACAGTTTGCAAGCGGTTGTTTAAATATATATATTTTTTATCATTCATTTTATGTATTGTTTAATATTTGTCCATTTTGTTTCATTCATTTATTTATTTAATTTGTTGACTAACGTATGGATTGAATGTTAAATTGCGTCACGTTCACCGGAAGGTGAATTTCACGCCTTTACCGTAATACCTTGTATATACACGCACCGCAAACCAACGTGGAGTTTAGGTTTTCTTTTTCGAATAGGAGGCCGGCATTCTCTATTACCGTTTCCGACCTCAACACTATAAACTATAAACTCGCTTTGGCGCTTCACTTCTTTCCCTCTCCCTCAGGCGCTTTCCCTGTTCCCTGTTTCCCTCCTGATGCCCCATATGCACATCCACAAAATGACATGCCAATTAATATTTGTACTCGATGTTGGCGATATAGGTTAAAGGTATGTGATGTTAGTTTAGACTAAATCCTGAACTTCTCCCATTTCTTTTCTAGATAAATCTGGTGAAGTCTCCCGGCATTCGCTTTTTCCCAGAACCGTTCATACCTGAGGAAAGGAAGCCCGAGAGGACGACTCCATCGCCCTCTCCAGCCGCTAGGAGCCCCCTGAGCCCTCCACCTGCTCCGGTTCAGGACCCCTCCTCTGTCCCGTCTCCTACTCTCGCTGTTGCTGCTTCCCCCGTCAGTGTCCCTGCCTCTCCCCTAAGTTCACTCGCCAAATCACCCATCAGCTCTCCGGTCAAGCCGGCCATCGAGTCCCCTGTCAGATCCCCCGTCATGTCACCTGTTGGCTCCCCGATCTGCTCTCAGCCCACCCCCCTCCCAGAGACTTGCACGCCTAAATCTCCTGTGTACCCTCACCGCTCTATTTGCCCTCTCACAGGCAACCCCCTCTCCCCAATCTGCGCTCAGCCTTTGCCCTGCCAAGAACCCTCGTCACCCCTCACCTCCGACTCTCCCGTCAGAACTCAGCCCATCCCCGGGGTCACATCGACGCCCATGACCAAAACAGACGAGGGCACGCCTGAGCCCTCAAAGTACGTGGATTCCTCAACAGAGGAAACTCCATCTAAAAAGACGGATATCATTGAGGAGTTTTGGTTAAAGAGTGCTGAGATCAGGAAGAGCCTCGGTTTGACTCCTTTGGACCGCAGCAGTAAAATCTTAGAGAAGAGTGTTGTGATATCTCCAGCGCAGGACTCCACCCCTGTGAAGGCTCCAGATGTGCCGGAGGAACACAAGCCTGCCTTTACTGGCCGCGCTGTCATTCGCAGGCTCAACATCACTCTGGAGGGTCAGGTCATTACCCCCATATCTCCTGCGGAGCCCAAGAGTAATGGCTCTGATAAGAGGGACCTCAGCAGCAGCTCCGGCTTGGGGCTGAATGGGAGCATGGCCACGAGCCAGACAGCAAACAGTGACAGCTACAACACGTCCGACTCCGCCATGCTCACCCCGCCCTCCAGCCCGCCACCACCTGTGCCTGCTAATCAGTCTCCAGCCGTGCTCAGGCTGCAGAAACACCAGGTGTCCTGGAGCAACGGGACAGAAAAACATCCACCCGAGCGTGCCAAAGAGCCGGCAAAAATCAAGAGTCCCGTTCCTGCGCCGAGGACCCAGCTGAGCCCTGTGTCCGCGCCCAAACCAGCACCCAGGAAGGTCCTCTCGCCTCAGGCAGATCCGGAAACGACGACTCCAGTGGTTGTCATGAGGGAGAAGAAGAAGAAGCCACGGCCGGCGCAGGAGGTGAGGAAGTCGTTTGTGGAGACGGTGGAGGAGATTCCGTTTGCTGACGACGTGGAGGAGTCCTACGACGAGCGGACGCCAGAAACGAACATGAGCAGGTACTACACTCCGCCCACCAGCAAGCCCAACAGGGACAGACCTCCCCTGCATCTGGCTCTAGCAATGGAAAACGGTAAGCCCAATATCCCTGCCAATGAAGCCTTTAAGGCCCAGAGGGCGACTCAATTCTCCCCAGAGGCCAAGGAGATCGCTGAGGAGAGAATGAAGGCCAGAGAAAAGTCAGTGAAGAGCCAGGTATTAAAAGACGCAATGACCAAGCAGCTAAACAAAATGAAAGAATCGGACACAGACAAGGGAGCGTCACCTAAAGTGGCCTGGAGCGTAACCCCAGATGGTGCCGCCGGAAAAAGTAAAAAGTCAGCGGGATCTCCGAAGACATCAGCCGTGAAAGCTCTGGAGTCGAAGAAGGCAGAGACTCTACCTGAGCGTTTCTTCAGCAGCAACAAGAGTCTGGACAGCTCGGTCGCCTCGTCAGACGGCTCCACCTCGAGCAAGAGCAAGAAGCGGAGTTCTCTCTTCTCGCCACGCAAGAATAAGAAGGAGAAAAAGGCGAAGAACGACAGCAGCAGGCTCTCCGGCACAGACGAGACACCGGCCAAACACAAATCGCTGTGGAAGGCCGTCTTCTCGGGGTACAAGAAGGACAAGAAGAAGAAGGATGATAAATCGTGTCCGAGCACGCCCTCCTCGAGCTCCACCACTCAGGACTCTGGGAAGAAGAAAACCTCACCTCCTGCGAGATCCTCAGGTAAAAAAGGTGATTTTTTGTGTGTGTGTGTGTGTGTGTGTGTGTGTGTGTGTGT
>CALSBV010012175.1:16747955-16791396 GCA_943590825.1 Bovichtus diacanthus
ATATATATATATAAATTGAGTTTACTTTATTTCGATCCTTGAACTTATACAACCTATTTGAAAAACATTCATACAGTTATCTTGTAAACTGGGCGTTGGCATTATTCTCAAAGTACAGTTTAGGTTGATGGGAATTGGGGGTTGATTTTAGAGTTATCCTCCCATGAACTCAGGTTGAGGTCATGAGGATTGATTCCTGGGGCCGTGATCATCTGCAATAGTTGCTGAGACATTTAATTCTGAACAAAACAAAGCAATCAGCCGACCAATGAACGATAGTGTCATCCCTAAAAATGTAATCTGTAATACCTGTAATACGTCCTGATAAATTGCCTGGTGATTTTAGAATATTCCATCATTTAAGTACACGCCAATTATAATGTATTTCAGAGTATACTGAAGACAAAATACAAGCTCATCACCTCCTTATATTTATGATTATTATTATTATTACATCATGAGTTTAAAAAGGTTGTTAGCCAGTATGAAGTCACAATCATTTTTCAACATAATGATATGATTTGTGATCATTTTTGAAATCCATTAGGAGAAAAAACTTTATTACACTCTGACAAGTCATTAAATTATCCAGCGTTCTCTCATGATCAGCTACTAAAAGCTTTTAGATGAACTATTCATCTTTTTTAGAACAACTACTAATTAAAACATTTTTTTTTGGTTTTTAAATAATCCTGTCTAGATAAATGAAGATGCAGCCAAACATCATAAATGTTGAAAGATATGATTCATCAGTGAGGCAAATTTAGCTCGTCCATCTTTTTTTCTTTCTGTACCCAAGTGCCAGAGAGTTGGAGCTGGAGGACCGACAGAGCCGGCTGCAGCAGGAACTCAGGGAGCGGATGGCTGTGGAAGGTGAATGCAGGAGTGTCGTTCAACTAACTGAATGTTTAGCTCTGCGTAATCTTCTTCCTCTCTTTAACTCCTTCCTGTGCCTCTCTTCAGACCACCTGAAGACAGAGAAGGAGCTCAATCAAGAGAAGCAGATCTTGAATGAGATGCTGGAGGTGGTGGAGCAGCGCGACGCCCTGGTGGCCCTCTTGGATGAGCAGCGGCTTCGGGAGAAGGAGGAGGACAAGGACCTGGAGTCCGTGATGCTCTCCAAAGGCTTCAACCTCAACTGGGCTTAAGGAGGAGTAAAACAACTGCTCATCAAGACGCGGGAAAAGGGAAGAGTTTGGCACGTGATGAGCGGTTTCTGCCATCTCTGATCAGAATACTCTGCTGAACACCTGCAGCCGTGAATGTGTAAAGATTCCTCCGACACACACAAAAAAACACTACGGCTGCCTCTGACGTTGAAGTGGTCTGCAACGTTTACATGTCCTCTGCCCAAAGGCAGTCCCAAGTTAATCACTTTGCAGTTCCGCTTGCTCTCGCTCTCTGAGGGTGGAGCGGCGACTACATTCACAGCTTTATTGTCCCAGCCTTGAAGCGGATCCTCTCAAAAAGGGCGGCCTTTGGGAGAATGTTTAAAGACTTGTTTCATTCTCAATTATCAAAAGGGAAGAATGCAGTTCGGTCCTGCTGATGTAAAGGAATTGTAAAGAATTGTGTTTTTGTGTATAGTTGTGTAGAACATGTCACGTATTCGGCGGATGAGGGTGCTCTCTTTTCCTGAAAAAGGACTGCTACAGAGGTGTGTTTATCTCAGATTCTCCTTTCCAGTCTGACTGTAGGACGGACATCCTCTGCTGAAGCTGCCTTTCTCTCCAGTGACAAGACAGACTGACTCTTATGAACCATAAAGACACCATAAAAGGCTACCCCCCCCCCTCCCACAGAGTGTTTTAGTGAGTCAAAATCACTAACAATCCATTAAATATGGCCATGGGTTTTATGTATTTATTATATTTGTTTGCTTTTAACAGATGAACATTTTAGTTTTGTTTTGCATTCACAGGAGAGTGCCCAGAATCTCGATTACCTTGCACTTGTGCATGACTCAGATGCTCCCATAAGCCATTGCATGTCAGGAATGAAGGCTGCAGGCACATAGAAGAACTTTACCTTGTCTTTGATAGCTGGGATACACACTTTATATATGAACACTTAAACATTTCACATGACTCGATAATGATGGGCCTCTCCTTGACATGCCATTCACTGTATACCACGCTGACGGTTAACGTTTACAAATACTTTTATAGTTTATGTTTTCTTGCTCTGGTAAACAGTCGGGAGGCAAGACAACCGTGGAAAGGATTCCTCTTCGAAGGGGATGTCTCTTCAAATTCAGACGCTTCCGACCACGTGCGTTAAATTTGGCACATTCTCATTAATGAAGCCGATTTCACTGTTGTTAATGGGAGATCAGCGTAGCTCACATTACTCATTTTGTGCCACAGGACTGTCTCGGTTGGTGGATATGCTGCAATATCTGAGGAGTACACCATGAGGACTTACACACTACACACCACTCGCATCAGTACACAGCAGTGTTAATACTTTCCTTTTGAACAAGATGCCTTTTACATTTTCATTCTCTACACTTAAGTTATATTTTATTTTTCTGAGTTGACTTGTTTTTGAGGTAGTCACTTATGTGTATCCCACTGGAACTCGAGATTTTTACCTTTTTTCTTTTTCTTTTGTTCAAATACTTTTATACAGCAGGTCCCCGATCAACAAATAGATGATTTTAAATGGGGGGGGGGGGGGGCACTGAAGAAATGCAAAGTGCTTCATGAGCAACTTGCATCAAACAGGAACGTTATGGTTTATCTGGTGGCCAGTCAAATCTAATAGCCTTTTTTGACAACTGTAAAAATCCAGATGGTCACTGTTTTACAGCACAGAAACACTAGAGGCTATATGTATGACTTGGTATGAGCTGTGAATAAAAACAAAGTGATATCATTTTAAGGGTTGTTGTTTTAGATGGTGTGTGATAAGTTTGACATGATTGTATTGATATTTATTAACATGTGTGCAAACTGTATTATATGTAAAGAAAAATGAATCCTAATTTTGAAACCGTTCTGTTGACATATGACTTGTAATGTAAATGCTTCATGTAGCTAAAATGCATAGGGGTGTTGGATGTATGCTGAAAAGGCAATAAAACAATGCAGTTGTTCTTTTAAATGTCGGTCCACTAAAGTCTCACTTTTTAATGGATTATGGTTATGGACAAGTTTCAGCTAACTATGTTGCACCTCCATAACATTTAGGCAATTGAAAAAGACTGAATAAAACATGGTTGAAAAGTAGCAGAGGCAGAGAAAGCTGACTTCTTGTCCCTATTCAAGCATCAACCAGGCATATCCTACATTTCTCATATTGCAGCCAATAGATTTCAAAGTAGATCAATAGTGTAAAAACCCAAACTGAAATAACTCATGTCACCATGGAAACTTTTCTCCGATTTGACAAAGCTCCTCCAGTAAATTCACAGGTAAAAAAACATGCTTTATTGCCTTTAGCAATGAGTACAAACAATACATAATTTAAATCATCTTAAAAAAAACATTACAGTTTATACTGTGTTAAGAATTTGTATATATGCTGTAGATCCCCCTACCCCTAGCATTAAACTTAAACGTTTTATATTGTATTATCTTTACCACTATTAACACAATGTACACGTGAAAAAGTTTTAATGAAGGTACGTATCACTCGTTTTACTCACGCCCTTATTTTGAAAGCAAGCCAACTAAAGTTAAGTTCCGGTCTCACTTACTATATTAACTTGACGCAGAAGCTTCAGTGCAGTCAAAAGTTTGGAGTGGTTAAATCTGCACATACAGTATGATGGCTTCAAGTTTAAGGGACTGCAAGGTTAGTGTTTGGGTTTGCTATATAATAAAACGATGAACATTTCGGCCAAAAAAAAAAAATGGCACGACATTCGCCGTTCATGTGGTTTATCGGGGCTTGTTTCGGAAATGTAAGCATTATGCAATTGACAGTAAAGTACAGCGAAAATATGGCGAAGTGGGATAGTTGGGATTATACTTTGTTCGCCTTCTGCGTTAACACTAAATGCAGATTCAGCTAAATTGGTGAATATTAAATGAAATGCAACGGCTGCCATGAATGTCTCCGAGTTATGAACTTCTTATACCGGGACAGGCAGTTTATAGATCGACCTGAATTAATATATATTTATTTATTTATTTATTTATTTTTATATTGAAGGCGTGTGCACAGTTTCCAGGCAGACTCACGTGCTGTGTGTGTTCTTCTGTCCCTCTGCAGGCCTGGAGAGACGAGAATCTCTTGTTGTCCTCCAGCAGTAATGAGGCTTGTAAGCTGTTTGACGCCATACTCACTCAGGTAACACTACCTGCCCTTCACTAACAACACGTGCAATTAGTATTGAGGATAAAACTAGTATCATCACTTATTTTGAATGTAGTGATAACAGTTTACGCACTATTGTTAACTTTATATTTTTATCTTTCCGTCTTATGAGCTGTACTATAAGGCTACATTTCTTAATTCAACCCCACCTTTTTTTTTTTTTTTTTAAGCTATTTTAAATTTAATGTTTGAGTCTTTTTTTTTTAAATTGGTAACTAATAAATGTCATTAGTTAAAATTCACTCGGATGTTTGTTTTGAATAAGTCCGTCACCAAACTACTTTTTTTTAAATTTTGTATTAATTTTTAATTAATGTTCTATTACCTTCTGATATAGTTTAAGTTTTTTTTATTTTATATTAATTGAATTGGTATGGCTGATTGTTTGTACATTCTTATAAAACTGTATGCTGCATATCAGTGAAAACAATTTTGTTTTTTTTTAATTAACATGTCAATTTCGTGCGGCTCCTAGCTTGTGCAATGGCGGAATGATGAAACCATGGGAGGATTAGAAGGATGCATTTCTGCTATCCAGGCAGCTGACCCCAACTTTGGTAAATAGACGTGGTGAAATATTCATTATTTTAATGAAACTCTGGCAGCAGCAGCATTAAAAACGTGTTAAAGGAGACAACGGTAAATCGGTGTTAAAAGTTCAGAATAAAAAAAAAACAAACAAAAGGAAGGGATAAAGGCAACAGTGCTAATTATATCCACTGCTGCAAAAGCCTAATTAAATTACTACTAAATGAGCATTGACGAGGTTAGTTTCTCAAAGTCCTAGCTCTAGTTAGAGAGAGCGACAAACAAATCATCATATCTCATGCTTTGGGGTCATTAAACAATGTACAATTAGGCAAAACCTACTGAGTAATCTAAGCACATAAATAGAAGGCGCCATGACCTGTGAACGGCAGAGATCCCGCTCGGCTTATAAACACTCAAAAAAAAAAAAAAAATTTTATGTTATGGAACGTAGGCGCACACACAAAGCACAGGTGTAATTAATAACATCGCTAACGACTGCAATCCATTGTGGTCAGTGGAAGGACTTCCCCGCACTGATGATGGAACTGAGGCCTCGTTAGTGTTGTTTGTTGCACCTGTGCTTTTGTCTGTTCTGCCCGGCTAATATGATGAAGCCATGGGTATTCAGCGAGGACTTCCCGTGCCATCATTTATTCAGCTAAAGCGTTGACCTTGAGAAGCAGAGGTCGATCAGTACCCGTCTGTCAAACTAAGCAATTGTGTGGCTTGTAATTGACGTGGTAGATGTGGCGGTTTATCACTATTTGTTCAGTTTTGAGCCCTCAAGTATGTTTTTTTTGTTTTATCTTCATGCAATGAATCAAGCTGTTGTGCGAGTTCAACAATAGTTAATGCTCCTAATAATAATAATAATAATAATAACAACAGCATTTTCTACCATTTTTGCATGGAATATTACTGTAATGATGAATTGATTATCAAAGTGTTGGCAATTTAAAAAACAAAAAAAAAAAAAACTGATCGATTGGTCGACTAAACATTGCTGCTCTTTTGTCAAACAATATTTGGAATTATTAGTAACTTTATAACCACATAAATGCATACTGTAGTCGTTGCATAATTGAATGCCATTAGAGAGCTTGTTTAAAACGTAATCCATGACTGGAAGCAGTTGCCTAAAGGTGCCTCTTTACATATCTGGCTTAGCATCAAAAGGAAAACTTTTACAAGTGCATGTGATTTTTATTTTATAGACCAGTGATATCTGTTTTTCCTTTAGTAATGGGCCATGTGATCAGTACTGGGCTGGATCTGGTGTCAACATCGACCTCCACCCGTCTGAATGAACGTCTGGCCAGTGCTGTGAGGCGAACAGTGGAGCTGGCCAACAGCCAGGATATCTCTCCCAGAGAGAGGCTCCATGTCAAGGCTATGGAGCTCTTTTCACGTGGGTAAGATCCAGAGTCAGGTTGCCACAGAAAATGTATTAAACAGAGGGATGAATAAGAATTTAATCATACAAGGCCAATGCTTAACAAAGAGGGTCTCAAGCACACAATGCATTCACCCATCCTGTACAGTACACACTGTACAGGATGGGTGAATGGTATAAGAATGAATAAAAATGTAACCAAACAATAATTTTAAATGTTGATTTGAATGAATAAAACAGTTATCCTATGCAAAAGCATCCTGCAAAATAAAATGTATTTAATTTAAACATGAAGTCCCAATGCATATAAACGAAATACAGTTTCAAACTCAGAATAACTCATCTTGTCCAAAGCTGAGTCTTTTCTGTCAGAAAACGTTAACCTAAGTAGACCCGAGATCCCTTGGCACAGCGAAATGTCTGTCAATGTTCTTAAACTTTACTCTAACCAGCCTGTCCACTAGATCTGCGCCTGCCAACCGGCTTGCTACTCCCTCACTACGTGGGAGGCCCAGCTACTGCTCGAAGTCCCAGCTCTGCACATCTTCAGTCAGACTGAAAACTCATCAGTTCAGATTGCACTTTGGCCGATTTTTAAAAAGAAATTAAAAAAAAATATTAAATTTAAAATAAAACATTTTTTAATAAATAAAATACAGTTTTATAAAAACACTTATTTTCTCTGTCTTATCGTTTCTAAATGTAGTATTTGAAGCAGTTCAGCATCTTTACTGAAGTTGATGTACTTGCATTAGGGATCTCAGTTTTTGTTAATTCTGCTTTCGATAGCACAACACCCAATAACCAGTCATTTAAAAAAATTAAATAAATAAATAAATAATGTTTTGTGTTAATGTCTTGCCTTTTTTATTTTATATTCTGTTGCCGCATTTTGATCAGGTCATCATTAAAGGTGGTCTGATCGATCGACTATCAGCCGATATTCGCTGTAAATAGTTTGGTCTTTATAAAGGCCCATCAGATGACTCATCTGCTCTGAGCTCAACGCCACGCATCCGGTCTGAAAAGCCAAACCCAATTGGTTAACATGGTTAACAAAAGGAAGCTTTGACGCCTCTTTTTTAACGGTAATGTTCAATAAATGAATTAACCTCTAGACCAACATTTATAACCGGTGGTTAACTGTTGACGTCCCTAATTTGCTTGATTCATGGAATTTTCCACATGGTTGAATTGACTTACTGCAAATTGATTTAGATAAAAGCACCAGCTAAATGTATGTTATGCAAGTGATGGTTAATGACATTACAAGGTACTGTGCTCATGTCTGAAAATATAAAATGTATTTTAATTACAATGTACCAACTGTAATCAAAATTTAATTGAAAAAGAATAAGTGTAGAATTTTTAGAAGTATTAAAAACAACACTTTGTCAGAGAGCAATGCTCACAGCTACTTTTTTCTAGAAAACATAAGTTATGTTATAATCCCATGACGTGTATTTAATGAAATAGTTTCAAGCAAGATTGTTTTAGAAAAGAACTGAGCTATTGAGTTGATTTTTCATAACTTTTAATCAAACAAATGCCAATTTAATAATCTGACCAAAAGCGAGACATGTTCCCTGATTTAATGCAACGTGTTTTGAAGTGAGCGCTACAGTGCAGTCAGTCAACATTAGTTTCACTATAGAGAAGAGATCAGTTTTGTTCATCATACCAGAGTAAATGTGTTGTCTGTGAAAAGAATAAAGTCTTTTTAGACATCAGAGGACTACAGCGATGTTTTATCCATCATCCCCAAGTTTCTCTTTGTCTGTTCCCATGTGATGGGGTTGCATGCTTCAGATCCACAGCGTTCATCTGTAATATTGTGTGCCAAAGACTCTTTTGTAAATTTCAGTCACAGTGTATCTAGCAACAACTCTATCTATAGTGTCGTCTTTCCCCTATGGTATTCTCTGATGTACTGTAAGATTGAGAGGATATTCTGTTTCTCAATATTGTCATAGAGGATACTTGTGTTTTTTCAAGGGCCTCTAATTCCCTCTGTTCACAAAGCACATCTTTGATTCCCATGGTACACTTGTTCTGTTGTCCTTCATTGCCATCTTATCATGTCATGTGTCTTGTAGAAATTTTCCCAAGGCCTGCGATGTATGGGAAGACATTCTGGTTGAGCACCCGACTGACATGCTGGCTCTTAAGTTTGCTCATGATGCCTACTTCTACACGGGAGCCCAAGTCCAGATGAGGGACTCTGTGGCCAGGGTGCTGCCCCACTGGAAACCACATATGCCTTTGTTCAGGTACAGAACCCAACATGCATGCATTTTGGATGAATTTATAATCCTATAAAAACAAATTTACCTCAATGTATTGGCTTAGTTATACATGTAATGTGAGTGAAGGAGGGGTTAAAGTACTTCAAACACAGGCTTTAATACATGCAATATAAAACGCATGTGTGTGCCATCATAGTTAATGTGTAAGATTTGCTTGGTGTCAGTGTGCAGTAAAGAGCATTTTACAATCTGAATGGAGTTTGTACTGTATACAGGTGTTGACTTGCTGTACAAATAGAATGGGCCTCCAGAGGCTTTAATGCATTATATAACTCACTGACCAGCTGCACATAAGCTCATTATGATTACATGTACAGTGGGTTATACTGAGAATTTTTCTTTTTAAATGATAAGTTTAAAAATGTAACCAATGGCTGAAATATGCATGAATACAATGAATGTCGTTGGGATTCTTTTTTAAATCTTAAAGGGGGCTTCCGCTCATTCTGTTCTCATGAATGCAATATTTCAGGGACACAAATGTCCACTTGGACTCAAGGATGAACTGATTTAGAATTTGGTGGACAAAGGTCACTGTGACCCCATGAAACACATTTTTTGGCAAATTATTCCAATTTTACACAAATGTCTAATAGGATAAAATCAGCCTTCACCCTGAACTCGTGCATGTCCTTTATGAATGACAACTTGAACAAAGTAAATCATTTTTTTCCTTTTTAAAAACAGTCAAAGTATATAGATGAGTCCCACCAAGCTAAATCCAATTCATATTTTAACATTTAATGATGACATTCATGCCTCACAACAATGATATTAAAAAGCTATGTCTGTATTACGGAGACACAGCCTCAATATAATGTCGCATCATTACCACAATGGGAGAAAAAAAGCCCATATTCCCACATGGCAATAATGTGAAGGCAGTTTTCATTATGATCACTAGTTGGTGATTGCGCAAAAGTTGACGCCCATGTAATCACGTTGACTTGTTTTTATTTATTTTTTTATTATAGCAAATTGGGTTCACTTCAAATCACTCATTTATGGCCCATAGATGTCTTAGTTATTGCTCGAGGCGCCACCAGTGACTGATTTTCATCAACCTAGGTAAAGAGTAAAAGCTCTTCGCGTGTGTGTGTCCTCAGGTATCTGAAAGGACTGTATTCCTTTGGTCTCCTGGAAACTCTCCTCTATGACCAGGCTGAGAAAGTTGCCATGGAGGTGAGATTTTCTTCCCCAATATAGTGTGTTCAATATATTGTGTTTATTGTAGCTGGGTGCTCCAGGTTGTCTTTGCCGGTTGGTTCAATTCGGCAAGTAATTTGCTGTCGAACAGCAATAATGGGCAGCGAATCCACAGCGGCCTGACTCTCCTGTGCTGAATGCATAAAGCATACAAAGTAGTTGAGACATGAGGGTCACTTGAAGAAAAAAATTGATTTGAGTAACATCGTAGATACGAATTGAGACTTGAGCATGTTATTATTTTTGGATTCTCGTCTTAATGAGTTGTAAGAAATAAAGTGCTTTTTTGCTGCATCTGTATTGCTTCTCACTTGAAACCGTTAAACTCTCTTGTGCAGGGACTCGCTCTGACTCCAGATGATGCTTGGGCTGTTCACTCTGTAGCCCATGTTTATGAGATGAAAGCAGAGGTGGACAAAGGCTTGAAGTTCATGGAGAGTAGAGAGAAAGACTGGCAGGTACAACTTTTGGCTGTGTTTTTCTGATTAATTTCATCTCTGATGAACTGTACAGACCTGTACAAGGTTGCTGAGTCTATTGAATTAAATCACAAATTGAAATGGCACTAGGAAAAATATTTCAAATATGTATTGTTGAATTCCAGGTATCTGACGTGCTGGCCAGTCATAACTATTGGCATTGGGCTCTATACTTCATTGAGAAGGTAAAGATTATAATGACTTTTCTCAGTCAAGCGAATAGTTGGCAGTAGGAGTGTTTGTGGAACTTGTATTTATGATATCCTTTCCCCTGGGTAATTTGAAGTCTGGAGTTGATTATATTGCAAGATTAATTTGTGTTTGCATCTGTGCAAGACAATCTATCAACCTCGCTTATCTCTCAAGTCTGGAGTTATTCACATTTGTCTTTCTCACCTCTTCCTCCTCCACAGGGGCAATATGAAGCCGCTCTGCAAATATACGATTCTCAGGTTGGTTGGTTGGTGTTGAGTTTGCATTAAAACTTTAATGGTATATATGTCAGAGTACATACACGTTTAGCCCTTTACAAGCCATGCATGTACCAACACACAGGGTGCGTGTGTGTGAGAATTTAAGTCAAATCCATTTGAAGATCCACTTCAGCTGATTATTTTTTTATTCACTCTAAAAATAGGAAAGACAGTTTTTAAGTAAAGCCCTTCACTGTTCTGTCCCTTTCTTTTTTCACAAGAACACTAAACACTGCCATAAGTTTGAACACAACTGAAATTCTTACATCAAGTTACATGAATTTCATGAATGTTTACCCGCTCGCATGAGGGGAATCCAGCAGATCTTAAATGTGTATTTTTAAAAATTGTACTCATTGTATGGAGGCAGTTACATGTTGCATCTTACAGTGTTCAAGCTGAATAGTAAAAGTTTGTCCTGTATTAGGTATTCAGACGTTGTAAAGCCACAGGATCCATGTTGGACACTGTGGATGCCTGTTCAATGCTCTGCAGACTGGAAATGGAGGGTAAGATGGGGACTAATATAGGAATTCAAAAGGTATCGTTGGCAATGTAATTGCTGTCTGCAAAAAGGAAATTGCGAAGGGCGTTTTAATCTTACGGTCCATTTATCACATGTTATCTAGGACACCACTTATCAGAGTTTGATTAAAATGATGCATGTCATTTCTTCAAGATTACACTGAGTGGTCTGATGAAGGTGCTACAGCATATGTCAATGTGTTGCTAATTGGCTGAAGGGTGACGGAAACGTCTAATTTGAGATAATTTAAGATACTATGGTCTTAAGTGAAACCGCTAATGAGGTGGGATAATCTCACTTATCATACCTCATTAATCTGAAACTAAAAGGCCTCTGTTGGAATCGGCTGTAATTAGCAGAACCTCTGACCACATTTTCTTTTAATTTAATCTAAAAAAGAGACTAAATAACCTGACATTTATAAAAAAAAAAAAAAAATAAAAAAAAAAAAGTGTCTTTTAAAGTTGTGTGGCCTTTATGCAATCAAGCAATAATTGTGTGTTTGTGTTGGTGCATGCGTCAGGTGTGTGCGTGAAGGACCGCTGGCTAGAGCTGCTCCAGGTAACGCAGCCTCACACTGACGATCACGTGACCTTGTTTAACGACCTCCACTTCCTCATGGTGTCGCTGGGAGCTAAAGAGAGCGGGACCTCTCAGCGCCTGCTGGAGGGCCTCCAGGAATTGGCTAAGTAAGTTCTGCACCATTTCTTCTCTTCACTGCACACTTCAGCACTCTGTCAGCCTTACATAAGAGCCACACAGGCCTTATGTAAAGCTTAGGCAGAAACAAGCCTGAGCGTAGGATGGCGAGCCAGAGTGGATACAGTCAGAAAGAGAATTCGGAGCTGCAGTCCCTCGCAGAGACCGGGGTCTCCCCTCTGCAGCAGATGTACCAGCTGCTGGTGACTCTGGAGTTTTGTGGTTCCAATGTATTCTGGCGTCCGTCCGCGTACATCGTACCAAAAAAGGTATGTAAAAAAGGAGCCATTTAAAACCAGTTATTTTTAAATTGACATGTTTTTCAGTGTTATGTAATATAATGCAAGTCACAAGAGTTTGGGAATGGTGCACCTTCGGGGAGGGAAGCAGCTCTTTAAAAGTGAATTCCCAAGTATGAAACGGAAACGTTCTCGTCAACACAGCTCTGCTTTGATCAGCAAAGCCATGAGGACATTTGACTTTGCATTTATGTAATTCCATCACTCTCACATATACCGTGTCAATTTTATTACCTTAGTTTGGAAGGATTGCATAGCTTTACATAATCCATATTTTGCCATAATTTCACATACTTCCTCTTACAGTCAGAAGCAGTGACTAAGCACTCTAATCCAAGAAAGACCCACAACAGTAAGGAATCGTTATCCTTACGTGAAGTGAATCCTCAGAAGTTCAGCGTTTTACAGTTCTGTCAGTCTGGAACATAAATAAACCAACCAGGAGCTTTTTCCTGTAGGTTTTGTTGTTTTTTCATGAACGAGATGACACGTGTTGGCTAGCATCATTCACACCTTTCATTTCATTTAGAGTATCCTCTATAAAAATGACCTGAGCCTAGTTGTGTGAAGTTACCTGCAAGTCCTCTCTTTAAGCACCTGAGTCCCTTGTTGATTGTTTCCTGTTTTGTTTACAATCTCTGCAAGTAAAGGTTTAATAAAAAAAAATAAAAAAAGAATGCACTGTATTTTCAAGAAAGAGCTACACCTAACTTCACCCAAAAGACATTCCTCCCCCTGCACTAGTTTCTAAACCTTTTTCTAAAAAAGAAATGTATTTTCTTTAGTCATAAACCTCCTTTCCTTCACAGAGAGCCAGGGGACAATCTGACTAATCAGCTGGCAGGGACTATGGGCGTACCAATTTGTCAGGCCATGATGGAGTACAACCAGGGCAACTACAGTCGAACCGTTGACCTGCTGCTTCCTTTACGCTACCGCCTGGTAAACATCGGCGGCAGTGATGCGCAGGTAAGGTCCACAGAAATGTGTAAATGTAGTAAACTCAAAAAAAACATGAAAAAATCCAAACAAGAGACTTGAGGCTTCACTTTCTTTGGATATCGTTCATCATACTGTATTGTGTTTGAGTAAAACAGAAATCCCTGTTATTGTGAAATAGACCAGAGGTGAGGAACGTTCTGCATCAGAGCCTTTCAGTCCATGAACATACCAGTGTGAGAATGTTCCCCAAAGTATGAATAATGAAACTGTGATGGATGCTGATGGACTTTATGTCCTTTGTGTTCAGAAAACCATTCCCCAAGGTGCAACAGTGGACATGTATACAGTAGAGCACAAAAGGGTAGAAAGACTATATACAGTAGAGGGGCAAGGTAGTGTTCACTAATGGGTTTGTCAACGTGTTTTCACAGAGGGATGTCTTCAATCAACTGCTTATTCATGCAGCCATGAAATCGGAGAATAAGCACCATCAGAAACTGGGAAGGTAATGCACAAGTATTTCATGCTTTTTATATGAAAGTCTGCTGAGCGATTTATGGGAGACATGAGAAGGAAGCACTGGATTTCATCATGATAAAGTGTATTTGCTGTAGGGGCTGCTGTCCACTCCAGTTTTCTTTTGTTGCTGTCTTTCCATGTCCATACAGAACTCAAGCCGTATGCTCCCGTTATGTAACCCACATCCCCTGTCTGTACACCATGTTATGCTTTCATTATTGATCAGTTTAGCCTCTCAGCTTGTCTCTCTAAATCTGTGTTCCTGTCTTTTTTCTGTTCTGTGTTGTGCTGAATTTGGGCAGATGTCTTCTGGTGGAGCGCGATGCCATCAGGCCAAACTCCCTTCTGACGGATCGTCTGATGCAGAGAGCCCTGGCTCTTCACAACTGATTTGCAACGTGCGCAGAACGGTTCCCGCCATGTGAAACTGAATCAATGTAGAGCCTAGAGCCATTTTGGATTGTGGACCTTTGTAACCCCTTCCGCAAGATTATGAGCTATTATTAAACGCAGTTTGCCTTAAATCCTATGAGAGTTGGCTATTTTGGCTAACAAAAGTGATACCTCTAATCAATACAGAGCAGTGTAACTTTCTTTTTCTTTTGAAATTCTATTAGCAAACATCACATTTAAATATAAATACTTTTCAGAAATATAATCCTCATGTCAAGATCAATACAAAAACCATGTTCAAAACCAATAAATATACACTTTGCACTTTGCATCTGATTACTACTTGTGCACCACACTTGTATGCTCGCAGGCAACAGCATGTTAAGAATGGGAAATGTACCCAAATGTCGCAGTGGTACAACAGCCGTAAAAAAAGATGTCCTTGCACATGTCAGATGAGCTGAGCGGATAACTGTAAGTTCTCTTCCCTCCTCTTCCCCTGCGTCCGCCCGCTCTCACAACACTGAGGTAATCTCATCTTGAATCTGAGAGATCAGGATCTGGGACAGCACGATGCCTGCAATCTAGAGGACAGTAGCAGCCATTTAAGATTACAGAACAGATTCTCTGCAACTGTACAGCCTGTCCCAGGCATCTCAAGGTCTCTCGTGCTCATTTGTCGCAGGGAGGAAATGACTGTATACTCGTATTAATGTGATTTTTAACACTTTATATGCATCACTTCCTATAGAGCTGATCACAAAGTGTCTCACACATGCATTCAGTGGCAAACAGCTTTTAACAGATTTTTTTCAATAAGTACCGTAATTTCCCGACTATAAACCGCTACTTTTTTTTTCCCACACTTTGAACCTTGCGGTTTATACAATGACGCGGCTAATTTATGGATTTTTCCCGCTTTCACAAGCTTCATGTTGCCAAAAAACTGAGCACCGTCACATAATGTGACGTAAATCGAGCGCGCTCAAACTTCCCATTCATTACGGTAATTAACTTTTTTACGAAATTTCTCTGTGTTTCATTCAGTGTACCAAATGAACCTCTAAAAACATTATGCCAACCTTCAATTGCATTATTAGTTCTTGGAATGTCTTCAGCAGTGGACATTATGAACAGCGGACATTTTAAACAGCGGACATTATGAACAGCGGACATTTTAAACAGAGGACATTATGAATGGTCATGATTCTGATTACGGTCATGTTGTCACCCTCATCATGGCAAAGACACGGAGAAAGGCATATGATGCAGCTTTCAAGTTGAAGCCGTTTAAAAGCCTATTTATTTTTGTTCCAAGCCGTGTTTCGTTAAAGCCTGTGTAAAGTTCATTTGTTTCAATGTACCGGTAGGCACCTGCGGCTTATAGACATGTGCGGCTTATTTATGTACAAAATACATATTTTTTAAAAATTCAGTGGGTGCAGCTTACATTCAGATGCGCTGAATAGTCCAGAAATTACGGTAACCGTTTGATTTGAATGTGGCTTGTTATGCAGACAAATCTAGTAATGGTGTTTTTAGTTAGGAAGTGCAAAAAAAAAAAAAAAAAACTTGATCATCAGATTTCCTGCACATCAAAGCAAACTGGATTACTAGTGCAATTGTTTCGACAGGACTCGTGGGTAATTCACATGCTTCCCTCCGAGCAGAATCTTTGGGGACCCAATCAGCCAAATATGAGCCAGAGAGATCAGCTCAAGATCCAGTGGCAAAGCTGCATGCTGTGGTAGAATGCAATGTGACAGACAGTAGCTGAATCATTTTGATAAGTAAGCGTACTAATTATTTAGAAGCAGCTTTTGATAAATACTAATTAGATTTCATGGCCAATCTAACATATTGACTTTACTTATTAACAGCACTTAATGCAGTGGGATTTGCGATGTGCTCGGTGAGTAGGAGGGACTCGTCAGTGTGCTCCTTTCTTAGGCACATTATCATACGCAGACCTCTACCTCCGTTGCACATTAACCTGAGCTTTTGGCCTAGAACTGTGTAATAAATGAATAATGTGCAGTTAAAAATTCATGATGTTCATTGTTCCTAGTTATTGCTGTCTAGGTATAAGCCTCCATTTTAAATCAATTCTGTCCCAATGACCTCACATTAAGCTTACACCCTGTTGGTTTCTTTTAGAATAAGATATTTATTAGATTTTTTTTCCCACTTTCCACAAACACAAAACCCAAGAACAGGGTTATTCTATGTGAGACAATGTGTACTTTGTGCAGGGAAGTTTCTCTTCTATTGATGTTTGTCCGTGCGTTACTTCAGAAAAGGTGTTTGGTCCTGATTGAAGTGTTGCTTGAACTATGTCGCAGCGCCGTCCAAATGCACCATGCAAGTCTGCCTTTGAGGAAGCAGGTGAGGAAGCAGGGCCCGTCAATATGTTGATTTCTACACGCTCATTCCGGTGAGCCTCCTGTTGATGCCTACATTGACGCGTGCGTGTGCATAAAAGCTTATTTAATAGACTAGAGCCATTCCAGCCCAGAATTGTCCTAGGTTACCAATTGCAAAAATGACCAATGTTGCCAATTAGTGTACAGCCTGATTGTGTGTGTGTGTGTGTGGGTGGTTACCTGAGGCAAGGCCAGACCCAGGGCGAGCGCCCCCACCAGCAACAGATGAGACTCGATCCACATCACCGCTTTGTCCGCACAGCCCACCGGGTAGATTGACTTGTTTGCCTCCAGGTAGTTCTGAGTTTGAACCCCAAAACCGCACATAGTGTTGATCACCGTCTGTACACCAGATGGCACAAAGGTAGAGACGGAAAACGTGAACGTTTTAGAGATTAGTGTTTCTCTTCTGGTCTTGTCGATTTATTTATTTTTTTAATGCGAGAAACTGCAAATAGTATTCAGAAGATGCTTTCACACGCCACTGTTTCACATCTCTTGTGTTTTACATTGACAAATGTATGAATATTGTTACAGCCAAGGGAGAGTTTTGCAGAAGCTTGTTGACTGTAAAGACTTGAAATAAAAAAAAGAGGAAAGAAGGCAGCGAGAGAGCGATGCAACCATGTCAAATCAATGTGACAGAGTCCCTGAAGCAGCCGTGCAGTTACAGGCTGTGAACAGCAGGTTGCAGCACTGCATCAGCTCCTCTAGTGTTTAATTCATTATTTCTCCACCCATGTAGGAAAAGGTTGCTGTGATCTGTTTTCTGTGTAGCATGATGTATAATCAATTAGTGTGATAGATCTACATGCACTCTTTAGTTTTCTGTCTTCACACACACACACTTGAAGGAATTGTCATTGATGGCTTTTAAGCTGCGCCGCTGTGTTTTCGCATTCTGTACGTGTCTTTTGTGAGAGTGCAAATGTGTGTATTCATGCATGCATGAGAAGAGTATTTATAAAAATAAACACACACACACTGCTTGTGTGCCAGCATGCATCCTTATCTGCACACATTTAATTCGGTATGCATGTGTAGGCGGCTGTGTGTGTGTTAATTCCACAGAGACAAAATGGGATAAGACCTTCATGAAAAAGGACTAACATTTTGAAATGGATAAATCACCACTGCCAGCTCTGCTACAAATGTTGAATGTTGGTCATGTCACCGTCAGCTGCATATCAGACGGCACATCAATGCTCTATGTTGGATATGAGCATTTTATCCCAGTTGGTTAGTATAAGCTTGTGAGTGCAGTAACTATTTGTTGATGCAGTTTGTCTGGCTTGTTTTTAGAGACTTACTATTATACAATTATGAACTTTTTTTATGTTTTGTTTTGTTGCAAATCACCTCATGGACCTTGTTCCTGATTCGCATAGACTCTCAAAGTCACACACCAATCATTCATTCAAACTGCAGGGAGAAAGTGGTTGGTCATTATCCCCACACACGATGAGTCATTTTACCCAAAGAAAAGTAATACCTGCAGCAGTTTATACCTGCGGATGTAGTCATGGTGATATCACCTCCAGGCATATAAATAAATCGCTTCTGCAGTTGTGACACACATCAAATGTCAAAATAATGTAAATAGAGTCATTTTCAATGTTTTCGTCCACTCTGGGCTACATGTGAACATCCACAGACCACTGATGGTCTTGTGTATATGATTTTGGATTCTAATAAAGCTTTTTAAGATGTTTAGTTTTATAGTATCTTTTTCAAATTATTAGCAGTCAGTGTGTGCGGGGAGAAGAGTTGCAGCGCCAACTCCTGGTGTGACGCTCGATAAGCCTGATAATCAGGAAATTGACGTTGCCATTTCATTTCACTTTGTTCATTCAGCCTCACATAGAGTTCGTGTTGGCGCTCTTGGGAGTCGAGGTCATTTTGTTTTGCCCACACCAATCAGTAGTGAGTGACGCATCTGTCCCCAGCCAGCTGCTGTCATTTTCATTTGACACAGGAGGGTTGCGAGGAACGGTTCACTTTTTTATTTTAGATTAAAATTTAAGAGTCGTCTCTAAGTCAACTTAAAAAATCTCGTTAGAACAGCAGCATATCTACATTTTGCAGTTCTCTTTCATAGCGTCTTAACATCTCACTCGTGTTACTCGCAGAGAAAGATTTGGCCAGTAACCATAGTTCTAAACTGCTTTTTTTTTTTTATACTTGTCTTGTTCGTAAGTGGCAAATTTCGTGCCTGTAAGTGGTAAAGGTTGAACTGTGTGAAACTTTTACACACAGTGTGTCCTTGGTGACCTATACATTCTTACACCGAGCACCTTGGAACTCATTAGTAGCTTCACATTACTCTGAAACCTGTCCTTTTTTATAGCTAACAAAATCTGCTACAGTAACTGGCATTCAACCTCAAGTCGTCTTTGAAGCAATGTTTTTAACGCTTTAAATTACTTTACCGTTAGCAGTTTTCCGTAAAGGCTTTGGCCACACAGTGTATGTCATGAGGCCACGCAGGGAAGCACGCACCTCTCCAGGAACAGGAGTGCAGCAGGAGTAAGGCACAGCGCAGCGCTCGGAGCTCGGGTTCTCATGTGTACAATTAAAGTACAGGTTCCAAGACCAGTCTGTGTAGCTGTTCCACCCACAACACTTGAACTGAGTGGAAAACAGAGAGGGCACAGCACAGGTTTATATTTAGAAACGTGGTCTGTTTCTAAACTATACATCCTGCCAGTCTGGGCTTCTCCCATGGGAAAACCCAGGCTCACAAAGTGTGCCAGTGTGTGCAGATGGAAGTGGAATATCCCACGAGGAGACCCGCAGAGTACAGGAACTGTATGTAACATGTAGCCGCTCATGTGGAAATCCCACACCAAGGCCAAAATAACAAACTTGCAGCTCTGTGGTTTCTGGTTGTGGTTTCCTGGCTTAGTGCTGAAACATATTCAATAAACCACTGGCTGTGATCAAAGACGTGTGTGTATGTGATGTGGATGGCTACAGACACCAGCACAGCCACGATAGCTAAGTAGAATTGGCCGGCGCACCTCTTTCTGGATGTAATCCATCAGATTCTGCAGATCCAGGTCATCCCTGTAGTGCACGATGGCTTTCTTCACAAACTTTCCCAAAGCATCCCGAGTCTAAGAGAGGGAACATGTGGGAGTTGAAACAGAATTATAGCATTAATATCAGCATTGCCGTGTACTAAAGAAATGAAATTGTTTTAATAACATAATTCAAATTGCTGTTGGTGAATTTATCTACAAATGTCTGTGTAACGAGGCTCCTAAGGTGCTCAGTGACGGCTCAGGTTTTGTGGCTCAGTTAATTACTTGGAGGATTGCAAAGTGCCTTTTTGTGAACCCTCCTTCAGACAGACGCTGCTGAAATCCTCACATAACTCGAAATGGATCATATCTGGAGAGTGATCGGGCATGCATTTGAGGTTAATCCAGTGGCTTTTCTTTGGATTCGATATATCTTTATTGTAAATTGCACATACAGTATTTATGATGCACTGCACTGCAAATGTATTATAAAAGGCCACCAATGGACATAAGCTACAAATTAGCTTTAGGACTATAACCGCTATGAAATGAAGCATTAGTCTCATCATTGAATATTCAATGCTCATGTATCTGCCAGAGTCAAAATAAACATAAATAATAATGATAATAATAGATGTCTGAGGGGGACACAAATCCTCCTCTTGTTTGCATTATATGTGCATCCTGTGGGATGTATCTTGACATGACGGCAGCGGAGCAGGAACTGCTGCAATGTGATGGCTGCAGGAGTGCAGTTTAATGTCTAATAAACTCATTCGTGCCTATGAGATTAATGTAAACGATGCATACCAAATAGAGTGCACACGCAGATTTTACGCTAATTCAGCTGCAGTACATAATTGCTTGAAGTTTCCCATTTGTAATTTAGAATGTGTTAATTTTTTCGGCGGCTCCACTTGAGCTGAATAAACAAAACCCAGATGAAATATAAATGAAATGCATTGATTTGTTTGAATGATCTAAATTGAGGTTTTCAAACTAGATGAGGTTGATTTCAGACATTAAAATTGCGCGCGACTTTATTTTGTTAGCTTTCATTGTCCATGATATTCCTTTTTTTTTTTATTATTATAGTTTTAGTGTTAGAACATGTATTAAATGCAAATCTCCATCCTTTTAAATTCTGAAAACAAGGAGGGCCATGGCTACACAGTTCAGATGTAATATATGCTAATCGGAGCACTGTATGCTAATGATCCGCTGAACTTTAAAATTTCATTAAGTTTGAAATGAACTTCTGAGAGCAGCTTGCTGAAGGCTCTCTGAATTGTTCTTATTAAAGCCGGCGTTTGAACAGGTTATGTTGATAAATACTTTGAGCTGTATCAAAATAGCCCAAAATCTTAATCCTGGAGTAGTAGTAGTTTTACTAAATTCTAAGGATTTATCTAGCGCTTACAGCAGGATCGTGGGCCTCGGAGCCCACCGTCAAACCTCCCCATGTCATTAGTGGCAAAGTCTCCTTCAAGGGATCTGATGAAATGGAACATTTGGTTCCACTTTGAAGTGCAGAACCATTTGAATCATTTAGCGAGCAAGGATGCTGGGAGGGTTGTTAAACTGCTCTGTTTAGCAGCAGGCAGTCCGAGCGCTGACAGAGAACACAAGGGAGACGAGAGGTATCATCAGGCACCAGGCACCTCGCCACACACTGATGTCAGGGAACGTTGCCACCGCTAGCTGTTGTGTTTTTATTCTCAGTGGAGCCCTAATGGGATGTTACTGCAGGAGATAAGTGGATGTTAGAGGGGAGATCCTTCTCTTCTCTGTAGCCTCCAAATCAATCACTGGGGTCGTATATGGCTGTACGGATACACAGGAATGCACATACATTCATTCTGTTCTCAGACACGGGTACCCAAACCACACAAGGGGTTACAAAAAGCTTATTTCCTAAACGGATGGAAAAAATGAATCTCCCACACTTTTATATTTATTCTTTAGAATCTCTAAACCAGTTTTTTTTTCTTGTTAAATACTGTATAATTGTACCTCTTGAGGCGTCTAAAACTCATTTAGATGAAACAATCAGAGAATGCAATATTTAGTTTTTTGTGTTCCAAAATACATACCAATTGTATACAGTATGCACTATATATAAATCTCTATAGTGGACTATTTATGCAGTTGGTGTCGAGAGTAAATCAACACACTACCGTTTTATGCTACCGTACGTCAATCTTAAGAATTTTGCTGCAAATTAAACTTCAGGACTCAAACTAAATGTCTTTTTTATCTTTTGGTTTCTAACATCCTGTATTTCAGTTGCTGTCTCTCCATCATCTTCGATTGAATTGTTTTGTGGCCCGTGAGAAGCCACTTCATTTTCTTTAAGCATTACATTTTTGCATGCAAAATACACATACAGGAAAGAGAAAGGGGAGAAAAAAGAATAACAAAAACCTTAAGGCCTTCCACCCAACTAAAAATAGAAACGGGCCAGAGTATATGAAGTACATAGCAATATTGTTAGAAGATTGAAAATTAAGACCCAAGTAAAGTTGAATTATACTTAAAGTATTTTCCAGTCAAGTCAGTTTAAGTTAGCGCATCCAGAGAAAATTGGGACGCTTTCCTCTCTTTTCTGGCAGTCTACAAAACAAACCTGAGAAACACATTTTCAGGGCTTATAGGCAGTGACACAAACACTGATTTCCACTGTAGTACTGGTGTATATGGGTTTTTTCTTTCTGTGTATGCTGTGTGGCTCAAACATCGACAAGACATTCCCCCTGTGGGTTCAGATGCTATGCCTTGTTAAGTTTCATACACTGAACTTCCAAAAAGAATAAACTAAATCAATGGAGCTCAGGGGCATTCGTGTTTGATAGAGATGTCACTGTGGAAGACAACCGGAGACCAAATGTGACCTTTTATATTGACTTTATATTAAAAAATAACTAATTTAGTGCACAGAATTGTCAGTATAGAGACGTGTACCTGATCAGAATAGAAGAAGCCCAGAATTGCTATGGCCAGCTGGGTGAGGAAGACCAATGTCAAGCTGAAGGAGAACTAGAATAAGAAAGGATGCAAACATTAAAAACACAGTCTGACTAAGACGGAATCATAACTGTCAGATTTGTTGTTACACATGAGATGTAAGACTTGGCTTTGGATTAAATGTAATTTGAGCTAGCGTATCGGAAGCAAAGCACAGCGCCAGTATTAGTAATGTGTCTGCTATGTTTATTACTGTCTTGAGGAGGCGAATGTTCTCTCGGAGGGCTCCGATGCAACCACAGAAAGTGATGAAGAACATGACCACCCCCACCACAATTAGGATGACAGCCGGGTCGATCAGGAACGTGTCCCGCACCGTGTCTGGCAGAAAGACAGGAACAGCCCCTGTTTAGATATCAGTCCTTTTTCCTACCTTGTTTATTTTCCTCCCTGCTTTTATTTTCTATTTATTCGAATTCATTCCCTTCCTCCACACCCTTTTTTTTTTTTTTTTGTTTCCCCATGGCTTCCTTCATTCTCTTAAAATATCAATGATCCGTTGTGGATTATACATGGTGCAGCTGCGTAATCAGTGGGATGAGCCCAGGTTAATCCTTTTTGCCGTCCATCTGCATATAACAAATGAAATGCGAAAACAATGACAAGAGGTAAAATAAGGATAAAGACAAAACTTTCCGACCCACTAAACATGACAAACGATCGCTCTGTGTTGTGGGTGGCTCAACAGGTGTTCACTTAAGAGGCCACCATCTCCCACCAGGAGGAGCCGTTCATCACAGGAGATAAATGGACAAAAATAATCACTTTCTATGCCTCAAACACAGGATAATACACAATGTATGTGTGGAAAATCACGTACGTACCTGTGGCTTTCTGGACTTTAGCATACACCCCGATGGCAACAATTAACAAGGAGAAAACCTAAGAGAAGGGGGGAAAAAAAAAACACAAAAAGACTTGAATCAAATGGTAAATTCAATGTGCTTCACGTTTTGCTTTAGCAAATATCTGGTCCAAATTGGCTGCAAATGCTGCAATCACTTGTTATGATGATGAAAAAACAAACCTGTTCATGGCCGAGGGTTTGGCCTGATTAGATAAATATTTAGAATGTTTTTGGGGAAATACGCACATTCCCTTTCTCGCAGAGAGTTAGGTGAGAAGATAAATCCACTGTCATATCTGACAGTTTAAGTTAGCATAAAGGCGCAGGGGGAAACAGCGAGCCTCTGGCTCTGTCTCCGCTAAAGCTCCTTTAACATGTTTTGTCTTTTCCCCCTGCGACTTTATGCTAACGTAAGCTAACAGTTTACTGGCTTTAATTCAAATTTAGCCTACACGTGACGGTATCAATCTTCTCCGCTAACTCAACAAGAAAAGGAGTACGCATAATTCACACAATCTCGCACTATTCCCAGAAAAGTTTGGATGGGAATTTGGCTGCTTTTTCCAAATAAAAACCTCGAAAATATGTTGCTTCTAGTGAGCTGGCTTTGTTTTGAACAGACTTTATTTGCACCGTGGAACAGAATGGAATGGATTAGCAACGATGAGCCTTTCCTAAGGTGCCGAGTGTGCAGAGCACCTGTAACCGTGTCAACAGTTGATGTGTTAACGGTAGACAGACAGATGGATGTCAGAGGGAAAAAAATAACAAAACATATGACGCTCGGGTTTAATCATCTTAATTTGGAGTCTGTAAATGTGGAACACAGACGGTGGAGAATTCGTTTTTCCGACAAATTGGGTCCACCTTCAGAATTTTAAGCTTCTTTCTCCAGTTTTTTACACAAGAGAAGATATTTCTTCATGAATCTCCCTGTAGTAGAAGTTGACCTTGGTTAGAAAATCATGGCTATTATCCATCCGAGCTTCAATTTTGATGTAGATGGACAACAGATAATTATTTTCTCTCTGACGTGTCATGAACTCAAAACAGCAGAGACCCGTAGACGGGAGAGGAAAAATCGGAGAAGGTGAACGAGAGATGGCGTGTGCATGAGGCGTTCAGGGTGTCGAGCCGCTGGAGACTGTGCTTTTGTAGAAAGACAGCGGAAAACATTACAGTAGCAAAAAAAAGCTCCTACTGTATGAAATATTAAACACAAAAGAGACGTCGGCAGCCCACAACGTGCATGCATTGGATGACGGAGAGAATACCTCTTTTTAATGAGGTCTAAAAGCAGTGACAGCACTCAGGGTGTGTGCGTGTGCGTGTGTGTGTGAGCGTGCGCGCTGTAAAGTAGTGGTGTTGCTTGAGAACTTGTTGTAAAGCTGCTGAGACAGAAGTTACACAATAAAACCGCGAATAGGGTAGAAAGTAGGTGGAATTAGAACTTCCTGTTGATTGCATTGTCAACACTAATTTCCCTCCTTTCCTTGATTGTTGTTCTCACCTTGGCTAACAATCTGCATGCTCGGCTTTCATCGCCAGCCTCCAGATTCACAGACAATCAGTCTTCTGATTACTAATTGTGTATGTGTGCCTGTTTGTAGGCAGAATGCCTTTTTTTTCCTTCAGCCTGTACAAACATGGATTTGTTTTGTTTCCGTGTGAAAAGCCTATATTGGATCTTTGGAGGTCATGAGGATCCATGGTCCCTTGCATCATTTGCTATGAAGAAGTGCAATTTTCATATAGCGGCCTTTCCCGTACAACCCAATTGCTCATGCCTTCTTGGAGAAGTAAATTGTTACTCTGGTATGTTTTATCTCCCTCACATTTTTGTATCAATAATCTGACTTGACAAGACAATAGCTGACAAAACACAAGAGTTCGATGACGCACATGTTCTTTGGAACTGCTGTGTTTTTTTTTTGTTTTTTTTTGTTTTTTTTTAAAGGTCTTTGAAAGCACAGTGTTTGTTTCTTTAATGATATTCTCTGTTGTGTAGGAGTGTGTGCACCTGCAGCTCCATTTGTCAGTTTGCCAATGTGTGTGCTTATGTGAATACGGGTGGCAGCGTGCATTTTGTAACTGGAGAGACACACAAACACACACAAACACACACAGTGATTGTATTCCAGCTCTGTTTTCAGGCTTTTCAAAGGGATGAATCGTGCTTCTCCCGGCGGATAGTGTGTGGAGGTGAAAGCCAGCTGAACTGAGCCGTGGGGACGCGGGGACAAAGACCTGATGGATTAGGGCTGCAGTGTTCACTTCTGAGCCCGTGTCTGATAAACAAAGTCAACACGGGCTGGACTGTGTGGCTGCTTAGTGCTGCAGTTTACTGCTGATTGGCTCTAAACACAGTATGAGTGGGGTACAGTGTTTGCCCCCTCGCTGGGTTTATGTGGGATAGGATGAACAGTGATATGACGGAGGTGTAGGGACTCTGTACAGCTACAGATGTGATCCGTGTGCTCACAGTAGTAATGTAGTAGGTGCGGTGGTAATTCAAAAATGAATCCCCCTCGGGTAAGAAGTGAACAAATATAGAAGTTAGAGCTTTGCTGTTATTTAATGAAGAGTTTGAATTGTTACAACAGAGTTATTCGTTTTCAATTGAAAGGACGGATAACCTGCACCAACGAGTGCTGCAAGACTCCGACCAGGACAGAAACACAAGTCATTTATACAGTAGAGCTGCAGGTAACACACATGTCCAGAAAGAAAATATAACTATAAGACTATATGATACATTTCCACAACAGTAGGGAAGTGAGGGAGTCAGAGGGAGTCTTAAATGTGTGTGTGTGTGTGTGTGTAAGCAACTTCTGATGGATGGGTTAATGGCTACAGCAAAGTGTCTCCTTTACATGTGTCTCGCGGCCTCTAAGTTACACTAACAACCAGCAGTAGAGCGTGTATGATTTTACGCTTCGTGCTCATTGGTGTATCTGATGTACTGCACAGTTCTGACACATGAACCTTCCAGCCATCATATTCCAAATGTTTTCGTTTGAGTCGGTGTTTAAACGGGAAGTAATTTAACGCTATTCATTATATAAAAATGTGTTTATTGTGGATACAATAATAACAATTAAACTGACAACGTTTATGTTGGTTTGGTTGCATTCGCACTTCTACTGGCAGAAGCTTTGTGCTTCAACCATCCATGACTTTTAGCTGACTATTAATATGAGCCAATAATTGTTGGCTAAAAGTAATGGATAAAGATTAAGAATTAAGAAACTTTTATCAATTACGCCTAGCCAACCATTTATCTAAGACGTTTAGCTATTTATTTTAATGCTTTATACGTTACTTTAAGCTAACTATACATTTTTAGCTCAAAGTAATGGATAAACATTTTAAAATAATAACCTTTTATCTGTTACCGTTTTTACACAACTCTTATCTCTTGTAACAGTACACTATGTCTTTTTATAAAATATTTTGATGTGCTAAACTGACTTTTTTATGACATGTTACTATGCATTTAATGATATTTTGATATCATACCATACTATGACATTTTTGTGATTTACTATACTATGCCTTTTTATAAAATATTTTGACATGCTATAATATGATGTTTTTTTTATGACATTTTATGACATACTATACTATAACCTTTTTATGACATACGTTTCTATACATTTTATGATATTTTAATATTATACTATATTATGAGATTTGTTATGACATTTTTAATGACTTTTTCATGGAATACTAAACAATGTTTTTGTGACTTTTTATGACTTTATTTTATGACACACTCTACTATGAGATGTTTATGACTTTCCTTATGACATACTATACTGTGAACTCTTTTGACTTTGGTCTTACATACAACACTTTGTCTCTTTGTGACGTTTTTGGACATACATACATTTACTTTTTTCAGGCTTTTTTTTCGAAAATGAGTTTAGTTACTCCACAATCCCTCCACATACACCCCCCCCCCAACTGCAAAAAGTACCCCCTGGGCACACAATATACAGTGCTGTATAGAATCTGAATTTGTGTGATCATATATTCAACTACGGCCTTCAAGTGTCAGTACGCAACAGAAATACACAGAGACATTCTTGAAACACAGACTAGCAGCAGGCTAACACAGTTGCCAGGTGTTTTGTAGTTCAGCGTGAGTCAGTGCTCAACTGATTTGATAAGAATGCACCACTCACCATTTGCTACAGTAATGTGTGAGTGAGCTCCGTGTCCATATATAACTGTAGTAAACTTAAAATAGGTAACAGCGGGGTGGCGGGGTGCTCCTGCTGTTTGCAGCTACGGATACTATCTGAATTATATTTGTGCATTTATTATTCACTTTTTTCTTTAGCTTGGCCTCCTTTTTCTTCCAGATCTGCCTTTTTTTTGGAAGGCTTCAACTTTGATAGCTGCTAATTTGTATGCTCAGAATATTAAGGATATATGGGCGCCCTGGGACACCATAACAGCTATGTTTTTGTCGGTAGTAATCCTTCAACAGCGCAACTCTACTCACCCAAAATAAGAAGCTGAAGAAGAAGAGAAAATATCTGATCCAGGGGTTGACGAAGGAGAACGTCTCGGCTCGGTTCAGATTCTGTTTCCTGTCCATTATTTGTTGCTGTTTTTACAGTCATGGAGAGCTAAAGTAGGTTTTACTTAAACAGTCCTCGGACCGAGCCCCACCCCGCAGATACTCAGCCGCCATGTGAATCTGTGGGGAGGGGGTCGTTTGCCGGCTGTGGGGGTGTCAGGCTGGCTAAAAAAAGGGGGCATGGGACTGTGATGCCCGGCCATGCTGGTAGGGCCCAGAACTGTGTAGGCCAGCGAGTCAGATTACACAAAAAATATCTCTGGCTGACTGCAGCTGAATGGTTTACGAGCTTTGGAGTATTGTCAGCCTGCTGCTGGATTGTAGAATTTCTTTCAACTCCAGGAACTCTCTGTGTTGCTGTGCTGTCTTTCTCTGTTACTTCAAAGTTCCTAGATGCTGTATAATATGCCTGCAAGCATATTTCCCATGTGTTTCAATATTAATATGTATTGCTTCGGAAAGGCTTGTGTTCTAGTTTACAATTTTTCCACATCTAAGTCAGATGCTCTCCTGCAAAGACTAGAGTCTAATAGCTGTTGACGAAGGCTGGACAATGGCATCTTTGAGAGGAAGAACATCTAATGTAGTTAGACAAAATTAAGTTTGTTCTGATGTTTCCGCTGCACTGTGTCCGTTTGTGCTCGAGAACAAATCTGCTGAATTTCAACCAAATATTACTTAAATGAATCAAGGAGCAAACAATGTCCGGCCACCTATTCTGGAATGAGATATTGACGTAAAACTTGTGATCAACGGATCATCCGTCAAACTGACGAGAGATTATCTGAGGGTAGAGAACAGAAATAAAATATATCACGCTATAATGTTAATGTGAATGTGTAAAGAATTAACTTCTGGCTCTCTTCTAACTCTAGCTTCATAACTCAGAAATCTAATCTGAACTGTCCTTGGAAATAGGAATACTGCAGTGAATACTTAATTACAAAGTTTTTTTTTAAACCATTAGATGAAGTGTGTCCTGTGGAGTGACAGAAGGACATAAGGTCCCTTAGGTACCTCTGCACCTAGCCAGAGCTACATGAAGACTTAATGAGATTCATCTCTTTTCTATTTCATTCTTTTATTTCACTTTTTTTTTAATTTTATATCTGTTTTAGTCCCACAGACAATTAATTGGGAAGAGTTTGCCCTTACTAATGATGCAACATTTCACTTTAGCTTTTGTATTGTTTAATGGGAAACAGTTCAATTTATACATAAGGTAAGATAAGATGCTTTATTGTAATGGCTTGTTAAACACAATGGAATTTGGTTTGGCAGCAATCCACTTGGCATCATATATATGTATAATAAAAAGGATATATATATATATATATATATATATATATACATATATATATGGTGCATTTTGTTGGATGATGGGATTGATAGCGCTGTGATGTCTATACAGTAAATATGGATCTAATGTCAGCAGCTGGTTGGTTTAGCTTAGCATAAAGACTGGAAACGAGGGGAAACCGAAGAGTAAAAAAACCTGTCATGTTAATGTTTTACGGGTGTAGCATAACGGCACATAATGCCCCGATTAAACCACGACAAGTGGGTTTTTTTTACGCAAGTTTTTGCCCGCCGACTATAACTCCAAGTTTACAAACAAGAGAGGGGCATCAACCTTCTCATCTACAATACACTTTGACTCATTTCGTGAAATGTTAAATCCATGATTGGTCCAGTCGAACGCTCCAAGATTTTTACTCACCTGGAAAAACTTGAAGGCTGATATTATGTCCCTAGAGGAAACCCACTTGAAAACAGCAGATCAGAATAACCACACGAACCTTGAATCAGTCAGGTGTTTCATTCTAAATGCAATACTTGAGCCAGAGGTAGCACTAGAGGTGAACAAAGGGATTTAATTCACGCTCTCAAACATTATTGCTGAGCAGATGTATAATTGTGACAGGTACTTTATACCAGACCCCAGTTCTTTTTATAAATGCTTATGCTCCCAATTGGGATGACGTCAATTTGACCTCTTTCACTAACCTGAATACGCATCATCTTATTTTGTGTGGGTGGTTTAAACTGGGATTTTTCCTTTAAAAGTTGTTCCTAAGTGGCAAAATGATTTCTTATACAACGCACAAGAATAGCAATCAGAAAAATGCGGTTGCAAGATCCCACCAACTCTATTCTCAAGCTGCACAATATGCTAGAGACCCTTCTCCAGTGCTGTGTAAAAATAGATTAGATCTACAGTCTGAATTAAACTTATTATCCACCAAAACGGCGGAGCGCTTGCTTCTGCACTCCTGTGGTTTATCACATGAACGTGGAGACAAGAATAGTCGATCACAGGCTCATAAACTCAAGCGCCAAGCAGCTTCTCGGTTGATGCCTCAGATTAGGAACGGGTCAAACTGTCTGGTTTCCGACCCCTAAAATACTAACAAGGTCTTCAAGACCTTATACACCACCTCGGTATGCACAATTTTGTTAATGATTTAGAGTTCCCAACTATTGATCCAGGGTTGGCCGGTGAGCTGAACAGGCCTTTGCAATTAGGCGAGATTATAGAGGCTATTAAGTCTATGCAGAGCAGTAAGGCGCCCTGGGCCCAGATGGCAGAAGTCTTATTTTACACTGGATCAGGCAATCACCGAGTTTATTTGTGTGTGTTTGTGTGGGGGTGGGGTGTTCATAGAATCAGTAAAGCGATTTTATAGAGACCAAAGAACTGCGGCGGTCTCGCAATTCCTAATGTTATGCACTATTACCGGGCTGCCAACATGCAAAAAAACCTATTTACTAGTTAAATACCCCTGAGACTAACAGGTGAAGCCTCGAGACGCTATCATACCATTCATCCTCCCTGTATGCACTGTTCCCTTTCCCTCTACCTCCCCTCCGTAACGCCTCAAACCCTCTGGTGCTGTCCATTTTATAGATATGAATAGAGTTCTGTCGTCATTTTACGTTTTTTTTTCAGTGCTGAGTCTGGGGCCTATTAGCAATAACAATTTATTTATACAATTTATTATTATTTACTCCCTCCATTTTGTGCTGCACCTTTATTCTCAGGAGCAGATTGTTTGATTCAAAGACCTCTATGATGGAGATATTTGTTCTTGCTTTGACTCTATATGTCTTAAATTTAGTCTGCCACATTTAAATATGTTGTATATATATATATATATAATGTACATGCTGGATGGGGGGACCTAAAGCAAAGTGTTTTCCTGGCAAAATCTATATAATTTAAAATCTGTAGAAAAGGAGGGAAGTTTTTTTAGTTTTTTAGGGGAAGTATATAGAAGATTGAAAGCACCATTTTTGCAGGTGTGTAAAGTAGAGCATGCTGCATAAATTCCAGTTCTGCTAAACATGTCTTTGTTTAGCAGTTTGTCAGCTCTGCAGTTCATATAATCAGTCCTGGCTTTCCTCCATCTCTCTTTATGTGTCAACGTTGGCGCCCTTTATGAATGGCCCATAAACAGCACCATTATCAAGCTCATGTTATAGAGTAAAAAAAAAAAGAAGAAAAAAGTCTGGCACATGAATCACATAGTGGCGTGTTTTACACTTCCGTTTTTGCACAGATTAAACAACAAATAAAACAAGTTTGGTGGATTTTGTTATGTTTGGACAGAGCCAGGTTAGCCGTTTCCAGTTTTCATACTAAGCTAAGCTAAGCCACTGCTAGCTGTTTCTCCATTTGAAGTTATGTCAAACAGCATGACAAAGACTCGCTGCCGTGCAGCTGAAAAAGATAGTTTACTCTGGGAAACATGACAGATTGAGAACAGAAAGCAGCAGAAACAACCTGCAAAGATCAGCTCCACTGCAGGTTAACACGCTGAATAATGCTGTGTGGGGACAAGCTAAACTGTCGCATCAAAATGAAAGCCTTCCCAATTCAGGTTAATGTAATGACTTCTGTTTAGGATGAGAGGAGGGGGGTGAAATGCTGTAATAAAAATTAGGGAAAAAAAAGTATCCACGGTTGATTCTGTTAACTTTATTTCAGTACATGTTACTCATACAAAATAATCTGTACAAAGGCTAAAATAGGTCATATTTTTTGCATAGAAGGAACAGTGATTTAAAACAAAAAGCCAGGATGGAATGGCACAATAAACTCCTTTCACTATCACACATGGGCCGGATAACAATTAGGTTAAAAAAAGGGATAAAGCTCCGTACAAAAATACTCTGCCGCTTACTCCATGCTGTAGAGACAAATTCGATGGTTCTCACTTTCATCATCTCCCTTTTGTTCTTTAAAAAAAACTCTCTGCTTCGACTGGCTGACTGAACTTTAGCTCATCTCAGCGTCTTCAGGACAACAGTCCCTACGGTGTTGTTATTCTTTTAAAAAAGAGGCCATTTTAAGGCGCAATGCCACGGTCTTTTATTTAATACACTGTGGGATTTGCTGTGACACCGCTTCACTTTGCTCTTCATGCCAAGTCCTGTCTTCCAACCCCCCAAAAAATTCATCAAACACTGTTTAAATGCTGCCTAAATAATTGACAGTGACATAAAAAGGGAACACATCAGAAGCATCGAGTCATTAAACATGAAAGGCAATGAGCGTACGGTATCGTGGGATTTTGTGACACTCTTTCCTTTATTTAAAAAATAGTTGATTTAGAGAATAAAGAGAGAAGGTAGTGCACCACCTAGTATAGATATTCACAGGACAAGGCTGGCAGGTATCAGATAGTGCCACCCAGCAGAACACAACATCAAACACACCATTTCCAGAGCATACATTACCACTGCTCAGATATTCAGCTGTAGCACAGGGGTAAGGATTAAGAGGAGTTTACAGAAATAATATGTCGAAGTGGCAAAAAAAAAAAAAAAAAAGTTATTGTATGTCTCAAAATTCTTCACAGCAGACACAACCCAATTACTGCTTGTGCATTCTTCCTTTACCAGCTCTGTGGCTTACTGGGAGTGCTTCCGAGGATAAGAGGGAATACTTTATACTCCTTCCAAAACCCAAAAAAAAAAAAAAAAACGATGAAAAAAACGTCTCGACTATAAGATGCAAATAAAATATGAAAACCATACAGACAGAAACACAAATTGACATTAAAATGACACTGCTCCTGCACTTCACAGAGGCAGAAAAACTATGAAATATGAGAATGGATAACATACGGGTGGAAGATATGTCTGTAAATGAGCACAAAAGAGCATGGGCTGTTAGGCAATTCACAATAGCAATTTAACTGTAAATGTGATTACAAGTGGCAGAGTTAAAGTATAACAGTAAGTTACATCAGTTGTAAAATGAGCATATTTACATCCGGGGCTAATGTACAGGGCTGATATACTGTAGTGACATGGGCTCTGTGTTGTACAGTGTCATTTTATATATCATGCTCTAAAAAATACAAAATGTGTCTTACACTGGCAGTTTTAAAAGACATACTGCAGATTATACCAGCACGTCTTAATTTAATGAAACTAGGTCTTAATACAGAGAAGCCCGGCGACATGCGTGCAGTACGTCTTTTGTGGGCCTCACACCCGATGCTAAATGCCAAATTTCCCCTCTCTATCAATTCTGACTTAATTGCTCCAATTGCCTGTAGCGATGTTAAGACAAAGGCGTTTGTTTAGCCCCTTGTAGAGGAACATCGCAAAGGCTAATCCTCTAAGAAACAAATGCTTAATGGTGTCATGTTCTCACAATTAGCGACAACGAACCTCTGTCATGAATGAAGAAAAAAAAAAGAGAAAAGAATAATAAAAGCCAATTAAAATGGCCTACAACAGGAAAATCAACAGTATATCGTATAAAAACAAACATTAAAACAGCGACGACCAATGTACAAAAAAATAACATCATTAAACAGCTTTTGTTAAAACCGCATTCATCCCTGCACTCTTAAAAACACGAAGGAACATTTTCTCTGACAAAAAAACCCCCATGAAATCTAGTTGACAGCGGCAGAGCTGAAAGGGAGCTCAGTTCACACGGAGGAGAAAATGTCAGAATGTCAGCGCAGTCAGATCAGTCGGGGAAAGAATTACAGGCTGGCTCTGTGAAGTATGACGTCAGAGTTGGAGACACTAGATTTGTTTCATCCCACAATTTTTTATTCCCACATTTTCTTTGACACCTGGGTTTAAACGCTTTAAGCACCACGACAATATATTGATCTTGTGTTTTTTCTGGACTCCTCGCCCTGCAGTTAGGTCAGGGAGGGTTACAATGCAGTCTGATTCACAGAACTAGGTACAGCTACTTTTCCTGTAACCCCCTACAGGGTGCAGCATGCAGCTGCTTCCAGGCGTCTAAAGAGCACAGCTGTATTTCCACAGTGTCAGTGCTGCCAGCCACTGTATATGTAGTGCCGGGTGTCTGCAGAGCGAGGCAGTAAATAAGGGATGTGTAGAGAGTTTGTGGAGGCAGCCAAGCAGAGGAGATGTGACCACTCGTGCCTGCGCTGTACATCAGCAGCTGTCATGTTCCCCCGGTGGACACAACAAGAAGAGGCGAAGCATATGGGGGCAGGCAGTGAATCACAGCCAGCAGGGTCGCTGCACATAACGCCGCAAATATGTTGCTTCATGACGCACGAACCTCTTCGTAAAACTGTGTCTCTCACATTAAGCAATTATCAAGCCAATAAAAAAAATTTTTAAAAACCTGTTAAGAATGACTTCAGGTGATACTCTTGAGGCAAACAGGCTGCTAGACTGGATGAATGAATAATGAATGAATATTAGTGGGTAATGCTGTGTCACTTAGTTAGCTCGTGTAGCAGCGATGCACAGTGTCTGAGTTCCGAGGCTTAAACCAAAGCAACAAAATCTCCTGTCAGTTTGCTGATTACCTTGGATTCAATTTAGAACGCAGCCACTTCTGGTCCCAATGATTTCTCTACTCGGTTTCCAACAGCAGCGAACAAATGATCACCAGCCTTCTGATGATTCCAGTTTAGTACAACTTGGTCTTGTTTTTGTCATTTTGAATCTTTTCTGTCAGTAAGAGTACTGCCTGTTCTTTGCAGAGATCTGGGAAGTCTGATGGGACAAGAAACACATAGCCTGGTCAATGGCTGTCAACATCTCAGACTTTTCTGACCAATTGAAAAAGTCTTTGTTCGTTGGAGGAACGCAGGAGCCAATCAGAGCGATGGGGACGTCCGGAGCCAGAAAAAAAAAGAAAAAACTGTGTCTGAAAACAGACACATTTGCTATACGTTTGCTATATAATGCAATACATTTACTGTCCTGCATTTTCAGTATCCTAAAGTGTAAAATGTATGCACCACATATTCCCTTTCAAAATTCCCATAATGGTTTTGGGTTTAATCAGCCGGGACTTTGCGAAGGACGCAAACAGCTCCTCACAACCGTGTCGGTGTGACAATGACATTGTCACATCAGATACACAAGCCGCTGCTGACCGAAGGCAACATAACAGCCAACGATTCGGCATTGCAGGAAAAGCACAGGTGTTACAAATAACAATAACGAGGGATCCGTTGTATTCCAGTGTCCCAGCGAGTGACTGTGAGCGATGCCAGGAACCTGAAATCGAAGCAGCCCAATGGAATTCAGCCGTCGTTCATTTCATCATTTACACCTGTGCATTTGCTACTGCGACAAGTCAGAACGGCGTCCGCGAGGCCCAGATTAGCCCGACTGATTTGGAAGGGATAACAAAAGGTGAAATTATAACTTAAACTGTCCGTTGAAAACATCCATCGCAGTTCACTGGCTGACTTTCCCGTTCAACTTTGACCTGTTGCCATAGACGTGCTGAGCCCTCACTCTCCGTTTTCTGAATAAAGTGGTCGCCGGTTCTGGTTCAAATGTTCGCAACCCGTTTGACTGCTTGCTTCTTGCCAAATGACGGCCTGAAAACTGAAACGATCCTTTACACAATAAGTCTTTCCGCACCCGCGCCTCTCACATGCTCACAGAATTGTTGCCATCGAGAGCGGACACACTGGTAGCATTTCCTTTAAGTTATTTCCAAGCAGGCTGATGCTCAGGCCTCCTGCTGCGAATCAGCCGTAAACAGACATATAGGGCATGTTGCCATACCTATCTGTCTCAGCTTTGATCCTCCTACACTCCCCCCAACCCTTCAACAGTGGCTGCAGGGGAAAGGAAGCTCACGTAGAATTGGGGAAGTTGCGAACTAGAGAAACTGTGTGATGAGCAGGAATGTCAGCAGATTGACATGTGGGAAGAAAATTGGGGTGAAAAAAAGAAAAATGGAGGCAGTGGGGGAGTTGACAGCCAGAGAGAGGGAGAGGGAGGAGGGCAGAGCAAATAAATGAGATCTCAAGAATATAGAAGAGAAGGTCTCCAACCACCTACGCTAACGCAATTGATGGTAGCAGGGAGACAACGTGTCTGCTCTGTTTTTGCCCCTCATGCCCTTGCTTTGCTCTGTGTTTCTATGTGCTACGTTTATTTTCCCCCAGCAGCTTGGACAATGTGATAAAACGCACTCACAAAGCCACACACACACATTTCAGTCTGTATTCTCGAAGGGGAAACTACATCACCAAGATCTATACACTTGACAGTCCTGGTGGAGCCCTAATAAACAGCCATTTTACACCATTTGTATTGTCTCATAGGGAATGGGAATACCGCTGCTGTGTGGCAGTACAAGTAGCAGTACAGTGTGTGTGTGTGTGTGTGTTGACAGGCAGATTTGTGCATTACAATGTATTATTCAGAGGATACTGCAGAATGTGGTGTCAATAAATCCATTGATGAGGTCTCGCGCTCACATGGCGTTCCTCCATCACGCTCACTATACCCTAAATCTCTACGGCCGAATGAAGAAAATATGAATTGTGGATTACATTAAACATCATCCCCACACATCTGTGCCCCACCGCAGCAGCGTCACGTCAAATCCAACCCCACATTCACACTCACACATCTGAGAGCTCAGTGCACTGATCTGTTCAACACGTACATTCCACAGGAGTGTCGATGACATACAAAAGAAACGTGGAAAAAAAAAAATAATAATAATGAAAACGTTTTGACATTTCGACGACAATCAGTAAAGTAGAAAACTAGCATGCCATGTTGGAACTTTGTTTCATTTACAAGTGAAAAGGGGGCTTGACTTTAATCGACATGAGGAAAAAGAGCCTCCACAAGAGGTGGAGGGTAGTTTCAAATGTTCTCTTTGCCACGGAGTAGAGTGTGTGGGCATTAGTAAAGTCTTCATTGTCTCAAAGTCCGTCCTTCCTTCCAGCAAATTGTTAGTCCAAGCCACAAAAAAAAAAAAAAAAGACCATAAAATATGAAAAGTACTCAAGAGGAGTGACAACCAATGGGATTCTCTTCCTTGCCAAAAGCAGACGTCCCTTCTCTTCCAGTTGTGTTACTCTTTGGCAAAATGAATGGTGAGGAGAGAGCAGAACAGAGCAGCTGGAATCTGTACCGAAGGTCTGGTTAGGGGGGGGGGGGGGAAAGAATTGTAAAGTGGAGGGGGGGGGGGGAGCATGGGTGTTCAAATCAGAGTCTTATCCCATCAGGCAGTGGGGCTCCTCTCCATTGGATGCCTCCCCCCAAGGCTAAGCATCGTACTTCTTCCCCGTTCTGTGGATGTGGTGGAACAGCGTCATGGAGAAGGCCATGCCTAGGAGCTGCGGAGGAGAGGAGAAGAAGATATTGAATTTGTGTCTGCATGTACAATATACATACATATGTGTGTGTGTGCATGTGTGGTCTTTTTGATGTTGATGCCCTGGGCTGCAATGAGTTTGGATGCACTATAAATCCTGTGGAGAAGTGCGAGCACATTTTCCGTTCACTCTCTTTTCCCTCAGACGGCCTTCAAACGAGCGGTCTGAAAACTTTGTGATGGAGAAAATGTAAAGCGTGCACAAGCATTAAGTCAATGAAGTAAATTGAGATGCCACTGAATCAAAGTAGCCAGCTATCTCTTTGAAGTTTCGATTACCCCTGATACTTCTACATCAAACACAGTCACAAGGCTGATCCTAAAACCATTATCTGACAAAGATAAAGATGGGATGGCAGGGAAACGGCAAAGTACTGTACGGTGCACAGTCTTTACTAAAAAGGCAACGTGGACTTCTTGCAAACAGCCTCCACCGGGGATTCCTACGGGTTGTGATTAGCCTGGGAAAGCTGCTGATTCTCCTCCTTTAGTTTCAGTCAAAGCCTAATTCGTAGGGATGCTTCAGAAAGAAAAAAAAAAAAAACGCTACCTTAAGCCACTGCCAATCAAAACACTAAGGGCCATTTGAGGTAAACATCCAGCTAAGAGGGAGTTTGGACCAATACAAAAACAAACCTAATTATTACATGTGGCTCATCTATGCAGCTCTGACATTTACTGAGGAGTTTTGTCTGTCTGTTTTATTCAATCTGAGTGAGGCAGCATGACAGGACCCTTCAAAAGCTCCATCCTCCGCCCTTGCTTAAGAATATATAAATATGGCAGAGATTTCTAAAACCATTGTGGATGAAGTTATACATATAGGCTTTTACCAAGGTCTGACATATATGCTGCTGGTTCTAAATCATTCATAAGCCAGTTCTCCTTGCCCCCGGCTATTATGTAATATCGCAGACTTGTCGGGCATTAGCTTTTCATGATGTTCATCTCCATCATGTCCTCCGACTTGCATTCGAGGCTGCAAATCTGACAGCTTAAGGTCTGCTCTTTGACTCTGCCACCTCTCACCTGACTAAGTATGAGGAGAGAGAGAGAGAGAGAGAGAGAGAGAGTGTGTGTGAGTGTGTGTGTGTGCGTGTGCGTGTACAGAGAGGGAAGAGATCATTGGAATTAATGTCAGCCGAGTCGATGTGGGGTTTAATTCTGCACAAAACTTTATCATTCTCCATACAGTGCACATATTTATCTCTGTTCTGCATGTGCATCGTGTGTGTGCATCGTGTGTGTGTGTGTGTGTGTTTACAGAAGAAGGAACAGCCATGGAAGAGAAAGTGTCAGACAGGAGATTGGAGAAGAGTTTCCTTGCGTTGAAATAAAATGCACGTGAGTCTGTAGGAAGAGTGTGAACTTGTCGTGAACACATGTGATCTGAAATTGGCTGATATGCTGTTTAATGCTGACTTTCTCACAGTGTGGCCGTGTACTTTAGCACCATTAAAAGGATATTTGCAATGGGAGGAATGTCACAAAATTCAACACCTTGGTCTGAATGAATCATGGATTCAAGGATGAGCCAAGTGAAGTGCGAGGGCAGGCGAAATAAAGCCGGAGAGCATGTTGACGGAATGACAATGGAAAAGGAAAAAGCAGAGTGCATGGGGATGATGCATTGCAAGAACAAGAATTTTAAGGGCGCCCGCTTTAATGCGCTTAGTTTCAATTTAGGCATAACTGTGGAAAATTCAAAAATAAAACAGTCGACAAATTTTGTCGCAAAAAGTTTGCACACTTGGCTGATGTGAAAAATGCTGATCCACTGACAAAAAACTAAATTCGACAAAGACAAATGGAAGCAGACTTTACAAATAAATCATGACGGACACAAAACATGAGACCTGAGCGTAACTCAAGCAGACGAAAACATCTGTGCATAAAACCACTTAGGCTAAGGCTCCCTTTAAAAATTCATCTCAGGATGCCTTGAAAGAAGGCCTCGGAGGGTTTTCCCCAACAACATCCTAAGGAAATCCTTATGGTGATATTACGCAACCTTTTTCTTTGCCAGTGTTTGCCCATAGCCAAATAAATATTCCTTTATGCCTTGCTCGAAGTTCCTTCGTAACCATTTTTTTCAGAAAAATCTTAAGGTTCCCACAGACCTCTTGAAAGTGAAATAATTTGTGGAACATAAGACAATGGCTGAATGTCGAAGCGTCGAGTAGAAACCAAGACCCATTCGTCGGAACAGGGAAAACCCCCCTTGACACTTGTCAGAGAGTATCCTAAAGATCTTCAAAATCTCTATTATATTACACAAACATATTTTATTCTCTTGTGTATTGTCTTTGTTGTCCATCTTGGAGAAGTAAGGGAACACCCAAAAGGCAATAATGCCGTCAAGTGGTGTTAAAGGACGATCATGTGAGCAACAGAAGTGCACATGTGCTGTATTAGGACAGTACCTACCGTTAAAGCCTTAGTCTGAACACTTAGGCTCAAGTTTGCAACTTAAGGTAGTTCACGCAACTGGGCACACAAGTGTGGACTGTGGAGACTGTGACATTCATCAGGGTAATATGTGAAACAAATATAAATGACGCGTCTCCATCGTGTTTACTGCATCAGTTTGTTTGTGGTTTGACCGGATCACGTTGGTCCTCCATCTTATGCAATAGTTTAATGGTTTAACTTTAGAATTAGCGCCATCCACGTTGTATCTCTATGCGGCCAATTTCGTTTCATTTGTATTTTGGTAGTGGATAGAGACACACTTTAATTTGCATTTTCTTTTGCAGATTTTCTGGAAATTCCGTTAAAAGTTGCTACATTTGGATGGAAAAGTGCTGAGAAGTGGTATGATTTCTAAAGGTTGCAAGGAAAGCGTGTGGAAGTTACACAGACCTGATTTGGAAGTGCTACAGTAGAAGCTGAAGGAGTGAAATAGAAGAATTGCAATGAAGCCAAGAGTGTTAAGTAGATGCAAGAAGAGATTACATGCACCTGAGAAATAAGAGCAGCGCAGATAGCTTTTGGTAGAGAGGTTGATGCGTGTTGTGACTGAACGCAGAAGTGAGTTTTAGACGAAGTGTGAGTTTTCAAGGCAGCGCAAACTGACGCAAAGCACCGTCTGTCCATCCACGTGTGCATCCATTTATGGAAATTACTTTTCTTTTTCACAATTAACACTTGAAATGATGAAGCCACTTGCAAACGACAAGGTGGTACAACATGTAAACTCTACTCCGGTGTTTCATTTTTACCTTTTTACCTTAAGATTTCATTGAACTTTTTTCCTTTTACAAAATAAACCAAAACACGAGGAAGGTCTTGGGTCGATAATGATGAGTATCAGCTTTGAGTTGAAACATCTGGCTGTTTCTGGGATAAGTCACGCTTATCCCAGCGCTTCATGACTTAATTTCATAAACATACAAATGCTAAAAGGGAAGAGGCTGCAGGCAGATTACAGAAACCTGGAGTTCCTAATAGGTTCTGGAATCAGTCAGAGTCTGAGTTGTCATACAAACACAGAACAGACACTTTATACGCACACTCAAATCTGTACAGTTGTTACTTTGGCTGTCTGGAGCGGATAAGCACAAAATGCGAAACAATCCATCACATTTGTGCAAACGTGAGGGGAAAGTACACTTTTCTTTGTTCACTCAGCGGACACTTTTAGGACACAACCTCCAAGTAAGTGGAGAATGTACCGCAAAGGCAGTGAGACGCTTGCTGTACAAAGAGGGAATGATATAAGGCAGATTTTAGGACAAAAAGATAAACGGTATCTTCGGAGGAATATCTGTCTCCCCTCCCTGCTGTGCCTTTAATCTGCGACTCTCTAGCTGCTCCTCCATATTCGGTATCTCCACTGTCCCATCTTCTCATGGCTCCTTATACATAACGTCAGCCTGTTTGGGACAAAGCCAGGTAGCTTTGATTCTCCCAGACAACACCAGGACGCAGAAGACAGTGACTTAAATATTTCAAGATGTATGGGTGCCCAGAACGCCCACTGAGCACAGGCCTCATAACTCTCTCAGTAAAAGATGGTGACACAAAGGCCACTGGCTGCCTACTTCTCTTTTTTTCTTTTTTTTTTTTTTTTTAAACGTGGTTGCCAGACAGGCAGACCGACAGACACAAACAATTGCACCCAGACACAAAGCACAAAGAAAAAAACGGCGTGAGAAATAAATGAGAGCGAAGCAAAACAAAATTGGAGAAGGAAAGGAGAATGCACCACTCAGCGTCCTACCTGTACGACCAAGATGACCATGCCTATGGTTCCCAGCAGGTGCTTGTTGTCATCCAGCCATTCTTCCACTTTCTCGAAGCAGCCCTAAAATGGAAAAAAAGGAAGCGTGTAAAAATACCACCGGAGAACTGTGCCTGTTCAGAACCATGGCACTTTACTTAAAACCATCCATGTCCCGCTTTTCCACATAAACTGTATCTCTTACATGTGAGATACACCCTCGGATGAATGAACTACCAGGCGAGGTGTTAAAACAGGTGAATTACCCATGAGCGATAACTTTAATATGCAGACTTACGGGCCATGTGGAGAGACATGTGCACTAACTCTAAATGGATTCCCACCTGGGTTCATTCACAGGTCACTCACTGGCAGGACTTAATGTTGGTTTCAGCTGCAAAGTGGCACCATTTTCTTGAGTGCGGATGCTGAGGCAGCATGTAAGTCTTCACTATATAGTGTGTAGCTGTCTCCTCTGGGCAGGATTACACACAAGCTTTTTTAGTGCTGTGCCTTCCCAATGGGCCAGCTAAATGTCTGCCTATTCTCATTTTGGCAATTATATTACATCTTTTAATCCCCTACTTTGGACATGCTAACAAACCACATGCCAGACCAATAGCAGATTAGACTTGTAATGGGGGGAGATTGGGGAACATTGTGCCGCAGGCCTTTTGATAAAAAAAAAAGCGTTGTTGTCTCATGTATTATAGAAACAAATCCAGCATGATCAGAATGAAACAATAGGACAACAAGTTTAAAGCTACTTTATAGTGCACATGGATGGCTGGAGAAAGAAAACTACTGAACAGATCGACTGGAGATTAAAAAAATATAAGATTTTGGATTTTTATGTCCCGTCATATGGATCTGGCTGATGATCCCACTTGTGTTATATACATGGACAGATTATGAGATGAGCCCTTGGGCACAAATATGTAGAAGGTCCCCAAACGCAGAGCAGAAGAGCACAACACTAATATGAACAGTAGTTGTTTTGTGTCTTCGTGGTTGTTTCAAGTCTCTCTGTGGTCATTTTACGTCTCTTTGTAGTCATTTTATATCTCTTTGTAGTTGTTTAATTGACTTTACAACAAGAAATGTGTCACTTCAAACAGAGGCTCTGCCTCAGGGGCCCTACGACCCAAGGGGCCCCTGTGCCCAAGAAGGCCAGTTCCTCCATAGCTATATCCAGACCCAAACAGAATCTGTGTATTTTATTTTTTTTGAGTGTTGATCCAGATTGATAATATGCAGAATTTAGCGGAATGTTTTTTTTTTTTTGTTGCTTGTAATGTGATAGACAATATTAATTTAAGATAACAATGCCGCGTCTCTTATTTGTTGAACATTTCTTCATTTATTTATATTACAGCCAACGTGAACTCACCCTGTTCCAGAACATGTTTGTGGAGTTTTGCCCACAGTTCTGGTAATGCTCTTGGCAGCAGCGGTCAGGGACTACCTTCTCCTTCAGGGCCTCGTGCCAGTCGGTGTATGCTATCACACCGCAGCACTTCCACTGTGAATGTCACACACACACACACACACACACACACACACACACACACACACACAC
>CALSBV010012175.1:16807283-16825267 GCA_943590825.1 Bovichtus diacanthus
GTGTGTGTGTGTGTGTGTGTGTGTGTGTGTGTGTGTGTGTGTGTGTGGGGGTGTGGTTATGAGTGCATTGAGATTGTTTTGAGTGTTGGAGCCTATTACTTCAGTTTACTGAACAAACCGGCGGCGGGTGTGAAAGGCATGTTTTCTTGTAAAACATCCCCAAAATTACACCATTTATCACAGTCAGAAACTTTAAAAACAGAATTCTTTGTCATATTTTTTTATTTCCTAGGATCCTTGAACGAATCATGTGTGACAAACGCTTCAGTCAGTAAAAGTAACCAATTCTAAGCTAAAAGTAGTGATATTCATCACAATCACTTTATTCTACATGTCTCGTTTGAATTTCCGCCAACAATTAACCGCTTGCATTAACTAGATCCTGTAAAAAAAACAAAAACATTAAATTCTGCACTCTTCAGCGCAACTGGGAAGTCAAGAATTTCTCGGCTGAGACCAATAGCCATGTGATGAAAATACAGTAAAACTTTGGCTGAATTGCAGGCTGTTACATGGATCAGAGAGGAAATTACAATAGAGCTTGTAAGTAAAGGTTGTAGAAACGGAACATGTCTAGCATGTTGACCCCCCTATTTGTGCGCACATGGAAAAATGTACTAATAGATTACATTTTTTTCCAATTTTTGTAAAACAAATGATCAAAGAAATTGAACTTGAGTTTTCATTATATATATATATATATATATATTTTTTTTTAATGATTTATGGTATTATAATTTGTTCTACATAACAAAAGACGTTTTTTCAGTTCTCTCTACTTCTAGCCACGATCGTGTTGTCTCCATACAGGCGCAGGACTTGTATACAGTTTTGCAGTGAGTACAACGTGACAGGAGCAGCACCCTAATACTGCTTGGGGTTCAGAGGGTTAAAGCTGTTAGTAAATAATTGGGCTACAATGAAGCTTTCTTTTACACAGACATAATAATCTTCTGTAGACATCTGCTGCGCCATACTGAAAACTAACCTTTTGTTTAAGTAATTAGAAAGCACTTCTATCATTACAGCACAATAAACCATAAAGTTGGGGAAAATGCCAACCTTACCGCACTACTTTAGGTTGGAGCCACTTTATCAATTTACGATCCCCTCTGCCCTTTACTGCAACTCCTCCTTTCTTTTCATTGGAGGAAGAAAACTTTTTTTTTTTTCCTCTCGCGCGACACAACATGTTCTGCTTTAGCTGGCATTGATTTTGCACTAAAATGAAGACAGAGGATATTCACCTCCTCAGAACGCAGGAAGGATTTTTCATTTCTCGCCATGTGATCCCTCAAAACTGTGATTCATGTTGCCATACAAGTACTAAATGGCCTGCCAACTACGAGAGGGAAACCGAATCACAGAACAACAAACGCAATAAAGCAACCGTAAACATTAAATTGGAGGGCTAAAAAAGCCTCAAAGTAAAGGCAGGCTATTTGTATTTTCTCCACAGCAAGTGGAAAAGGTCTTCTTTAAGGCATGCTGTGAAAGAGAAGGGAGTCAATTTGAGAATATACTCAAGAGACCTTCAACGTGCCTGTCAGAAAATCTTTCTTTTTAAGATTTTCTGCTAATAAATAAGTACTTTTACTGTATTTACCCTAAATGGTGGACACATTTGAGCAAAAAAAAAAAAAAGCCCGGGTGACAGAGAACATTATATTATTTTTCACATTATCACTTGCACACTTTATTTATAATTCGATTTCTTCCTTGACTCACCTTGTCCTTCTTGACAAGCCTTTAGAAACCTTATTGTTTTGTTTTTATTCCCTTTATTGTTAATTTGCCAAGAGATTTTACAATAAGGAACAAGTTAATTTACCCCCTTATCTGTTCACTAAAGCTCAGCCTCATTATACAGTAGCTGATAGCATTAAAATCAATTATTCAATGTCAATATGTGTCAGAAGCAGCACCCGTACTTTTACTTTTGTCACATGCTGTTGGTTCTTTATTGGATTCAAGTACACTTATATTATAATAATAATAATAATAATAATAATAGAGAATATCTTCATTTCAACAAGCTACTAAACAGCTACATTTTGTGTGTAAAGTGTGTTACAAATGCTACAAAACAGGGAAAACTTTAATGTTTTCTGACCCACTAGATTCCAAAATCTATTTTTAATTGGCCGTTTGTAACAAACTGAACATCCAGATGGACATTTTGATTTTTTTTTTAGGCTCAAGCTACAAACCTTTAAGAACCACTTTTCAAGCCAAAGAGATAAAACTTTCAGGGAAGTATTCCTATTGGCTATCATTGAAATCGTGTTGTTTTTGTGTGTGAAGTGAAACATTAATAACTAGAAGGGCACTTGGAGAGGTCAATCTTCTCCAACGTTTAATAGGTTTTTCTTTGGCCCAAGCTTCGCCCTTCTACCAAGTTTCATGAAAATCGGCGCCAGCAGTTTTTTCCCGCACTGCATTGAAAATATAACCTCCTATGCGGTAAATATCCAGATAAGACACTTGGGGCAAGTAAAGCTGCTTTCAAATTTCTTTAAAAAAAATGATTAAAACAGACTTGTTGAGAAGTACATTTCTCAGTGAAGCATGGGTATGTATATAGAAATGAAGCCCATGTGTTACATTACATCTCTTTACACAGCGACCGTCATAAAGTCTTGATGATGGTGTAGGAAATGTACAGCTTTCCAGTAAAACTTCCCATCCCTGTCCCTCCAGGCTTTCAAGGGGCATCCCCATCGTTCCCCAGTGAATACTGTATAGCCGACGTCAGTTGTATAACAGGTCAATTATTCACAGGGTCCGCGATGATGGCTGAGGGAGTGCTTTCGGGCTCAAAATAAACACTGTATGAATTCAAAGGGTCGGGACAGATGTGGAGCATAAGATTAAAAAATCTGATCGGTTATAATATCATTCACCCAGTGGAATCATGGCAGATTCCCTGAATGCGAGAGATTACCTAGAAAATCAAGCTGACTGACGGGCCGACTGATAACGCAGAATGCCGCTTTCTATGAGGGTGCACTTTAATTTGGGGACAATTGAGCTTTTATGGTTAAAGTAAATATTGTCGACACATCTCAATTGACTTTCAGCATCCGCGAGGGTGCTGAAAAAATTATGCTGATATGTTTCCATACAAGAAGACTTCCCTCCATCCATCACATGGTTAGTCAAGCATCCAGAATGGGGAAATTCTGTAGTGGTTCTGGTTCTTTGAAGAGGGAGCCTAGATTACCGTGCTCTTCAGTGATGCACCCATCAATGATGCAGGGTTTTCCATGTCTCCCTCACTCTCTCTCTCTCTATCTCCGGAGAAGAGCTGAAAGGCCTATTCACCGCAAAGTGACTCTAAATCAATTGCGCCAGCGAGGATTAAAGACAGACAAGCCTTTCTCTGCCTGTCCAGAGCAGTCCCTGCTGTCGCATCCACACTCGTTCACACCTGACAACAGCCTCTACCCTTCGAGGACAAGACGGAAAAAGAAAGAAAGACAGGACAAATGGCAGAAGACATTAGACATCTCTGACTAATTCTGCCGTTGGATCTCCACCGTTCCAACAAAACTCTTCAATCAGCCTAAGAAAGCCACAAGCACCTACATTATGCATTGAGGACATGTAGGAGAGCCCCAGTGAGTGGAAAGTCATCCCACGATGTGAGCCAGGGAGCGAGGAAGCGCTCCGGGGAAGGAGACCCTGAGACATGCGCAGGGAAATGGGCGGCTGCAAGCCAGGTAGAGAGTACAAAGTACAGCGCCAAAGAGCAAAGCCCTGGTCCAAATACAGACAAACACCGTCACATGAGAGCAAAGCTTGCGGATGCGGCGCGGCTGCGGGGAAGGCAGCTGCCCTGTCGTCTTACTGCTATCGCTTCCAAGTCGGCTCAGAACCTACGCTTAGAAAACCAGTGCGCTCAGTCCTTTAAGGAGATGAAGGATCATAAAAATCCCAGTGATGTTCTAATGAGGACAACGAGATATAAATACATAAACTGAGCTGATTACAGATTATGGAGACGTTTCTCCACAAGGCGCTAATTAAATGTGAATATTGCCGCTTGCTGTTGACATCAAATGTGCTTATGAAGATATCTTACGAGGCATTTGCACACAATAAAAGAAAAAAAAGGGCCAATGTGTTAAGAAAAATAAATATCTATTTATGTGGAGGCAGTGCCTTTTTTTATGATTGCCTGTTTTCCTCGACATAAATTGCCTCGCCTGTAGAGGCACACAAACATTTGGCTCGTATAAATATCTCACTCCGGCCTGCCAGTGCAGCCATGCCGAAAATCCTCAGAGGCAGGCAGACGGTTGGACGGTCTCCCATTGAGTTTCACTAGTTGAAGGGCTTAATGAGCTTGCTGGCTCAGCAGAGGTAGAGCATGGCCAGAGACTTGTGTATTAGCCTGGTTGGACACTCAACCTGTTCCCCGCGTAGCACCTGGAGCAGAGGACCAAAGGGCTCAAGGAAATGGGAAATCTCTAATGCACTATATGGTAGCTACGGTGTGCTGTACTGTAAGTAAAAGAGAGAGCCAGAGTGTAACACTCGGCACATTTCCCTGCTACTTCTCACCCCTTGCAGTATTACAATGAGACTCAATGTCACTGTGGAGGGCAACAACTAAATGGACTTGTATGGGGGCATCTGTTACACAGAGTTCCCCAACAGAGCTGTCCGTATGCTTAATACACCCACCACTCTCCACTCGAGTCCCCATCTCAGAAAACCACAAACAAAGTAATAACCTCCACGAGCAACATCAACAACTGCCGCATACAGTCATTTATTTTTACTAATAGGCAGGGGGACTTTGTGGGATGAACCGAGGTGACATTGGCTGGCTATGTTTGAGATTGCCTGAGGCGCAAAACATGTCATTACAAATTCATTTCGAGTGTTTGACAATTGCGGGGCCTAAAATGAGGTGAAAAGCTGCTCTTGGATTTCTCCCTGGAAATGAGGGAAGCACTTGGGTAACACAGGAGCATTATTACGGTTTTATCTACAGGGTCAGTCTGCCTGACCTTGTGCAAAAACAGACAAGCTGGTTCACTGTGAGCGGCTAGAGGAGAAAGGTGATACCAAGCGTGTGTTGTGTCAGTGCGCCTACGTGCATGTGCATGCAGATGTGTGTGTGCTAGATTTTTTGTATCTCATTCCGCTTGGACAAAGCACGGCGTGGGCGCGTGGCCTTGCTGCAGGTATGGCGTGCACAGCTCAACAACATTTGACCTGATTGCTGCTGCTGGAAGACAACATCCATTATACACACGGGCACAAGCACATGGCCTAACATTTCAGCACAACGTGATGCAGGCTTAGCCACACTTTTAATGAACAGGAAGAATTTCATTTGCCAATGGGTGTAGTAACTGGAACCCAAAACAAATACGAGGGGGTGAAGTGAAGCCTCACTGCGGCTGTGCAAAAACACGTCGTGTCTATTCACTATTTGTGCTTTCAGATGCTTTGCACGGGGGGGGGGGGTGTAACAAATTTTTAACAAATGCATAAGAGTAACATTGTGAACATCTAAGCATATGTTTATTCCTGGAGCAGCGGTGCTGTGAATGGAAACACTCCTGTTATACAATGCGAGGCATTATGCATCCCTGGAGGGAGAGGGAAGACGAAGATGCAAAATATGCACATCATCTTAAGTGAAAACCAAAGCACCAGGCGGAAGCCTGGCGAGAAAAGAGGAGATTCAGATTGAAAGACATATAATCAATAGTCACTCTGCATGCCATGCCACAGGGTAAATGACTGTTTCCCTGCACTTACTGAGTTTTTTTTAATATCCTTTTTTCTTCACGTAGTAAATTATTCAGCGCACTTTTAAAGGCAGAGCTAAGGGAAGATACTGTGGTGGGAGGGGTTTGATAATGTTATTACACCCTTTCCTATGAAGTGATTAAGTAGCCTGACAATGTACAACTTAAGACTTTTGTTATTGGCTGTGTTTTCCGTCCCCTTATATCTTATTTGCCCCCCTGTTGCTTCTTTTCATGCTGCAGGGAACAGTACATTTCCTACTCATCTTAACCCAAGAATGTGGCAGTGCATCCTATAATTCATGCCATAATTCATGCTTTATTACGACGAAAAAGAATAAGAATAAGAGCTGTGGGAATATTTGCCGACCAGATTCTCTGCAGCACCTCCCTCTCTTTTAGTCGGGAGAAAATTGACCTTATTCCCTGAATGTGTGCCAAACTGACTTCATTTGAGATGATAAACTTAGAGGGTGAGAGAAAACAAGACCTTACATTAACCAATAAAGAGAGCCAATCTGTATTCATGGGAGGTGCAGTGTGTCTGTGGGCGCCGCTTGAATGTTGATGACGCTCCGTCTACATCTGCTCCTTATCCACAGGGGGTCCGGGGAGGGGGAGGGGGGGGGGGGTGGGTCGGCGTTGGGGGGGGGGGGGGGGGGGGGGGGGGGGGGGGGGTGATTCTATTTCACCTTTGACATAACAGACAGACTGACTGAGCCTTGTCTAAAGGCCAAAAAGCTCTGCTCATCCATCATTATGAAAATCTATTCTAGATTTAGACAAGACTGTGAAGTGCGTAAAAAACTGAAAATAAAAAAAAAATAAACTATTAACGCACGGTAAAACCTTGACAGCTGTAGCATTAACAAAAAATGACATTCTCGAAATACTTAAACTGAAAAACTTTTCTAACTTTTATGTGCCTCAACTGACATTGTACTGCCATATGGTGAAGCCGTAATCAGTGTTCCCTGTGGTTGCTGCAGGAGCTATCTCCCTTTATATCTACTCTCCCTCACAATCCTATTGCTTCTTTTTATTTATTTAGTAACAGCTTAAGTGGGACGACTGGGTGAGAATAAAGAGAGTGTGCCTTCTATTAGGGTATGACACTTTTCATGGAGGGCTCCCTAAAGACATGACCTTCAGTCAGCATTTGAGTACTAAAATCTTGTTGCTTTTTTTTCTCCACTCAACACGCATTCTGCCACAAAGCAATGTAGACAGAGGTCTTAGCACGACATGACGACCCCCCCACCGCTAAATATACCGTCTTCCCGCTTTGACCGGCGTTAAGGTCAGATTTGAGAGCCAGTTTGATGGCACAGAAAACCTTCCTCGTCTCGCTCTGCCCATCTTCCACTCCTCTCCTAAATGGCTCATTGGAGGCGGCTTTACAGTTGACATGCTAATTAGCACAGAAGGGAAATGGACTGTGTAACTCTTCTTTTCTAGTCAGCCAACCCCTGAATCCCCAACAGCCCCTCATCTCAATGCACTGGACCGCACAAAGACACCCATCACGAAATAATAGTAGGGCATCAATCCTTGTATTAATGTTGTGGTATAATAGAAGCTGTATTATTCACTGTAACCCACCTTGGGCTGAAAGAGAAGGAGACGAAGGGTTGGGGGGAGGCTGGGGGGGGGGGGAATCAAGGAGAGGGACGATAAATGAGGCTTCATTCAGGCTGTGATGTTGCAATTGAGGGCGGCATTATACGACTCCATCAGTCATCAACTCACATAAACTCCCAGAACTCCACTTCATACCCTGAGTAAATGCTTGGTCAGTACATAGGAGATATGTGGTCGTACGCGTCAATAAAAATAAAATGGTAAAACAGCCTCCTTTGAAACAACAGAGGACGTGGCTACTAGCTGAGACTGAAAAGGAACATATGGATCAATGCCTGCTCAGAAACAGTATTGAAATAAATCAATACTCATTAGATCTGCATTAAAGTCTGTCAGAAAACAACTTCTCCGTATTCTGTCATACTAAACCCTTTCAGCACCATATACAGTATGTCACTCCCCACCGAGCGTGTGACAGATAAGGAGCCCGTTTCATGCTGGAGAAATACGAGAACTCTCGGTCAGCTGGCGGAGAGTAGGGTGGGGTTATAGTTGTTTCAGTTGGTGCTTCAATGTACAGCCCCCTTGAGCATGTGCAACTGCAGTAAAGTCACACTCCCCACACCCCTCAAGTGTGCATATTTCATCACACTTATCTATGGATGACTCCAAAATGCTCTGTAGGGACAGTTAATAAGTGCATAAAAATTGTCGTCGATCATCTTCTGTTATAGTCCAAGTGCTGATTTCTTATTTGCTCTTTACATTGGTGACATTTCCTTGAATCTTTCATATCTTTTTGTTTGGGATTCTTTATCTATCCGCTGCTTGTGGTGGACATGAAAACAACAACAACACCCAAAAAAAAAACAAGAAAAGAATGTGTGCTCTGGCTTTATCACCCTGCCTTTAAACCACTGTATTAAATTAGACATTTCTATTCCACAAAAGGCACAGTTCACTTACATGGTCACGCTTGTAATTGATTGTCTGAATGAGCTACGAAAGTGTGCGCAGGACTTGTTAAGTGCAGCTGCAGTTCGGAAAAGTGAAAAAATGTGGCGGATTGAGAGAGTTCACTAAAATAGTGTCATTGATACCAGACCTTTTATTCACCTATTGAAACACTTCAGGCTCAATCAATGCAGAGTGTGAGCAGATATATGATCTATACTATGGACTGTATAATCAAATTCATTATAAATGTGCCTATGTCCTGATCGCATGCATGTGTATTTCACTTTCCAGTTGCCACGAGTGACCTCCAGTCATAACTTGAAGAATTGTAGCACCTGCAGTGGAGGCCAGTCTGTCATCAGACACTAGTTCAAAGACAAAACTAGGAGGGGGATTAGTTTCAGCAGTATATTGTGTGCAATTTCTGTACGTGATCGCCACGCGGCCACACTGGCTGTGAACTTGGTCTCGTGCCAAAGCATGAGTCACACCGGGAGAGTGTAACATTTTGTCAGCAGCCCCTAGAATATGGTGATGAAGAGTTTCCCCGTCAGTGGAACTGTGCCCAAACTTAAAAACCAAAGCAGCCAAAAGACTCAAAAAAAGTGACAGCGAAAAAGAAAAGTGCGTTTCAACATCAAAGTCTTCAAATATATGAACGTTTCAATTAAGTCAAAAAAATTCAGAATCTAATTTGTCAGTCAAATTCACTTTTCTGTGTTCACTACAAAGCCGGAAAAATTCACTTTCATTTACGAGTTGAAGGTTGATTATTCAATCCAAAGCTAGCTAACATTAGATTGGATGAGATAGAATGAGATGATTTTGTTTACTCGGCCCCAAGATGTTTTGATGATATATTTGAGAGGGAGGCTGAGCGGCTCTCATGTGGGTAAACTCTTGCTGGCAAACAGGGGATTCCACACAGGCGGACAATCCTCTACTGCATCTCAAAAAACATGATTACAAAGTAACACGACAAGATACAAATCCTTTACAAATACCCACGGCTACTGTATCTTCAGCAATCAGCTTCCCGTTTCCTGCCGGTGCATGAGGAAGAAACAGTTTGACGGTGACGGAAAATGTAACCAAGCATACACCCGAAGTTCTTTTGGTGGGTCTTTTCTTTGCATTATCGATGTAATCTTTGCACAAACAGAACCAGAGAAAGCTTCACATATGGAGCCAATAACCGTGTTTTTCTCATGCTCTCTCAACCTCTACCCCCCCTCACGCTCTGGTGTCAAGCCAGTAGTGTGAGTATGCAGGGGGTGAGGGTTCACATTGGGGATTTGCGGGAGAGGTCACATTTAACACTTACCTCACATGGCAGCCAATCTTCAGATTAATATACTGTTTATTTTCTACTCTTTGTGTATGCTTGTGTCTGAACGTGTAAAAAAAATCCCTTTGGGCCCTTTCTGCTTCCTAGAATGGAGAGGTGCATGTGATTATCAGAGCACGTTTCTTGCCTCCACGGTTGGTTTTTGTTAACAGTGTCCTCGTGGGAATACTGTGGCCCCTGGCTGATTTAGAGACCTGTCAAGCACGCCTGTGGTCCAGGTCAGAGTCAGGGAGCCAAGCTAGGTCACGTCCCCGGAAGCAAAATTACATAAGTAAGAAAAAAAAAACCTTCGGTATCATTTCCTGGCACGCCGAGTTCTTCTTTTGCAATGACACAAAGTCATTTAAATGCAAAGTGAACGGGGAGGAGGAGAAGCTGCAGGCTGTAAGTTTTATGTGGGAGTTGACAGCTGAAGGGTTCATCCTTTGTTGAGAATACCCTCAGAATAGCAGTTATAAATAAATACCACAAAGTGCAGCCTGTGAATTTGGAGGATGTTGTTTCCTCCTTACAACCAAAAAAGGGGACACCAAGTTCTAAGACTTGCTGACCTAAGTTATCATACCCAGTCAGGCAAAGAGGTGAGATTAGCTAAAGGACTGCAGTGTTCACATGAGGCGTCTCAGGGACAGCGTGACCCTTGTTTGTCCACCTTGAATTTCAAACGGGGTTATTTTCAATATTCCCTAGCATTAAATCTTTCTCAGCCAAGGTAGCAAGGATACAACAGTAAACAAGGCACAAGCAATGTGCTTTTTGTTTTTTTTTGCCTTTTAGTAGGGTTACTGGTGTTTTGTGAAGATTTGCAAACCTATACATTTGTGGAAACTATATAGAACAACAAATCAGATGTAGTCGGTTTTTTTCCCAGATGTCCACCTGACAGCCACCTTGGATTTTTAATAATGTAGACCTCAACATTTATTAAAGACCTTACAATGGATGCATTTCAGGAGTGACATTAGGTGTGTTGTATTTTTAGTACGTTGGCTTTGAGCTGTGCGCTCTTCATAATCTGACATTTCTCATGCCAGACATTCAGGCGACAGAGTTAGTGAAAGTCTTTTGTTGGGGGACAGGCCGTTGAAACAAACCAACTCAGGTTACAGAACTGATCACTGCACATTATACAATCTGTTCAGGCAGGCAGCACTTGCTATGCACAGGAAGCAGCACTTGTATTTGTATTGTACTGTACAAGGCCATTCTAGGCTGGTTACTCACGAACATATGCTTCAAGTTTGTTTTTGCACAAAATATCTACAATCTTAGATCCAATAACTTTTTATAGCCCTTGGTCTTTGAATGACCTGCAGGATATTCTTATTGTGCCAGATAGCCATTGTAAAAGAGATTTATTGCCTCAATTGGTTCTGGTTAAATGAAAAAAATAAATAATTCAATTACACTGTATAATAAATCTGTGATACATAAATTAACATATATTGAATATTTCCTTCAATGTGGGTATTATATAATGTGTGGCTATTATACCTACCCGTCATATTCACGAAGGGTATGGGTAATTATTTTTTTTTTAGAATTTACAGTGATGAGGAACTTTGTCAACATTTTAAATGCACATTTTATTTATTTTTTATTTTTTTTACTGTTTTTCGTCCCGTTTCCATCAAGACTTTTACAACATTTTCAAATACAGTTGTGTAATGCGTTTCCTCACTGAAGATTACTTTCTTATAGTACAAGTAGACATGCTAGCAACGCTGTCGAATAGTAGACTACTGACACCTACGACTCGTCTCCATTTGTCACGCGACCCACATTACCTCAGTCTCTAGATTGCTGCGGTCATGATTCTTGAGGGTCAGTAAAACCATGAGTCCCATATAATGCAGTGAGGTCAGCTGAAGTCCAAACATCCACTGAGTTGATAGAAGTGGTTATATATAGATAGCACTGGCAAGCTAAGTAGTACGGGGGACTGGGCTGGGGCTCTGTCACAAGGCCTGCTGTGATTTAGTGCATGATCTTTAATCTAAAATCAGCCAATGGCATAATGGAGCCAGACTGTTTTCCATGACGCAAACCCGAACAATATTTCCCCCGTGGGTTAAGGAGATGAATCAATTGAAAGTAAATGGAAGGATGATGAGACATTAATTGTGGGTGCACTAGAAGAGGGCAGTGGAGGGTTTAAGTGGCAGATCTCAAAAGCAGGACATGGTGAGGGGGTGGGGGGGGTCAACCCTTTACCTCTGAGACTCAAGGGGAACATGCCTGTGGGGTTCAGGGTACATGATCTGAATAGCCCAGTATTTTGGAAGATGTTAATGTGAGTAGGGCTATACAGGGCGGAGGGTTTGCTGTGTGACCATCTTTTCAATGTCACAGGCAAAGTTAATATCACTCACACCATGCGGCAGGACACATCATATTTAACAGTTAATGAAGAAGAAGGAACTGTGTCCACTGTGGCCACAAGCGACAATCACGGCGAATGATAAAACGCAGTGTACCTAAAGCACAAGTAGAAACAAATAATCAAGTCAGTGGACTAATTCAATAATATCAGTTTCACAGCAATACATCTTTAAAGTTTGCTAATGTTAGCTAACATTAGCTTCAATAATTTAAGCGTCATACCAGACCGATGGAGGCTGTGGCAACAAAAACCCTGAGTGAGTTGAAGCAAGGATGCGTTTTTATTATTTATGAATTAAACTTGTGAACTGTAACTGTGTGTTCAGACAGAACACAAGCGAAGAAGAGGCAGGAATGCATACAAAATACCCTCGCGGGGCTGAGCAAATTGAAAAATTGTAGCGAAAAAATAAATAAATGCGCTTTATGAATCTGGAGGGAAGTAGAAGAAGATACCTTTTAATGAAGGCAAGCAAGCCTTAAGTCAGATATATCATATATATGAAAAAGAGGAAATCTGTTCTTTTTGACACGTATAAGTAGGGCTGAACAATTAATCGAAATCGCAATATGGACTATTTCAATAGCCAAATCGCAGGAGGTGCAATATTTGTTAAAAGGCATCGTGTGCCTCAAAATGCCATTCTGAATTAGGCATTGTGCCGCTGCAGAGATGTCCCATCCCACAAATCGTATTCTACGACTTTGTCAAAAAAAAGGTTTTTGGTACAGATCCTCGCCATCATTCTCATTTTAACATTTTTTCAATGAAAAAGAAAACATGCTAAAAAAATTAGAAAATAATAATTCCCTCTAATATTGTGAATCATATCGCAATTTAAAATATCACTCAAAAATAAGTACCCTTGACTTTTTTTTCTGATTCACAAAAACAAGGACTTCTTAGCAATATGAAATGGGACAAAATTAATAGAGGCACTATAGGCTAAAAGAATATTTTGATAGAAAATGCATTTTTCTGCGTAGACTGAAGTAAGTGCTGGTTATATCCCTTTTTTTTTTGACTGCACTTAAGTCTGATCTCATTCCTTTTTGCCACCTTGCATCACAAGGGTATTCTTTGATTGATGGGCTTTCTTATAATAAAAATGGAAAGACATTCATTAAGCTTGATCTTCACACTCCGGACACACACTCATCACTCTTGAATGAGTGCGGAAAGGCAATTCCATTCATGCACGACCCATAAATGAAAATGAAAGTAGAAACAGAGGGAAACAGTGGCGCATAACCAATGAAGATTTTAGACATGCTGTAAAAAATGTCTGCCATCCAAATGAAGCAAAATTCAACTTGAGATGCAAAGACACCATCCCATTCATCTCCAACATACATTTTTAAGTTCTTACACACCAGATGGACCACTACAGGCACACGCATACATGCACACACACTAAATAAACGAGTTTGTGTGTGTTGTGTGTACAGTATACAAGGACTGGCAGAGCAGCAGTGGAAGTGGATCAGAGAGGTGTATCTCTCTAAATGTCAGAGCTCATTCATTAATTTAAGCTACATCTGTCATCCATGCTGCTCATAGTTAGCAGACTTTACCATCGATAATCCCCGTTAGATAGGAGGTGATTGAGGAAATGAGGGCCTTCATGGCAGCCAGCCAAAAGATTAAATCCGACTTGGGAGTTACAGTAAGAGAGTGGACTGAATGATAATGATAGCCACTAAATAAAATCAACAAGTTTACCTTAAAACGACTATTTCTGTGTTATGGATTGAGTATAACTGGGCAGGCTGCAGGCTTTTATTCCTTTCGGCAAACTGGTCGTTGTATATGCTTCGTGTCAGAGTCCACACGCTGCCCAGATAAGTCCTTAGCTGTGACTGCAGGACTGAAGGGGAAATAAGGGCATTACTGTACATGACCGGGCAGTTGAAAACCTTCCCTGAATTACTTTTATATGCCAGAGGACGAGGAGGGCAAAAGGAAGCCTTTCATGGTTTGAAAGTTTCACACATGGCTGAAACTTTTCAGAATGAATAAAAACAAGAAAGAGAGTCAAGTATCAGGTGAGGTCAAAGCCATTTGTTTGAAGAGCAGAGGGGACATTTCCGTAATCACGCCTTTTATGTTGGTTTTTCATGAGCACAAAATGTACATTTCCTGATGTCCAGACAGCTATCTTTCTCATTAAAAACTTAGATCAAAACATCATTTTCCCAAGATCAAAAAGAAGGCATTTGCTTCTTTTCCTAAATTCGAAATATCACAGATAAAGGTATTAGTAGGCAGCCTGGTGTGATGAAAGGCCTTCCAGCTTATCTTTTCCACCCAAACACTAAACCTGCTCGGCTCTCTCCATGGAAACAAACATTTGGAGTCAAAGAGCAAAAACCTTTACAACAAGCGCAAACCAAAGAACAAACAAGCTGCAAAATCCCAGGAATGCCACAATGAGAATGCACATTTTTTACAAAAGCACAAGGAAACGGCAGTTTCTATGCTGCAATATCGAAGAAAAAACATTATGACTGGAGCTTTAAGACTGCGTCGCACAAAGAAAATTACTAAATTGACCTCTTTGCTAGGTTATGAAGAAATAAGGCTCAATTAAGTCGAGAATTATTTTCCCCAGCAGTCTCACCCAGCTTTCCTTTCTCCCATGTCGCAGAATCACTTCTCCAAAGGCAATAATCACTTCATTTTGCCGTGCTCTCCATTATGATCCTCCTTGAAAGGTTAAGCTGCATCCCCTGTGTCACCTCACGAGAGAGCTGCTGTAATGATAGAGCAGGCCTTTCAAATTATCTGATCGTGCTCCGCTCTCTTTGTGTGGCCAATCCCATGTAATCTAGCATGAATTTAACACCGGCAGAAGGGCTTTTAAATAGGTGTGTGATTACTTCCCCGCTGAGCCAGAGGTGGAGTGAGAAAGAGCTAAAGAGATAGAGACAATAGAAGAGTCTGAGACAGTGTGAATAGGGTGTGATGAAATAAAACTGTAAGAGTATCAGATGGTGATTAGTGAAGTGTTCCTAGCTCTGCGGGTCCCTGAGGTCTAGAATGATGTCAGAGAGGATTCTCATTAAATCAGATCAATATGGGTTTGTTTGTTCACCGAGAACACAAGACAGAGAATGCAAAGCAAATACTGCCATCTAAGGTTTTTTTTTGCTTCCAGAAAATGCGATTGTCTTCGGCGAGCACAGGTAAAGTCTCTTAAAGAACAATTTGTTTTACATCTTCTGCTAATACAGTAACTGTAATAACATATTTAGAAAGAAACTTTGCTCAACATCTGCAGCACGACAGATGTTGCTTTATAATTCAAAGCACACACGTCACTTTTAACAAGGCTGGCGCTGACTTTTAAGCGGTTTCGTTTAATTCCTTCAAAGTGAGCAATGCCGTGATATGAATTACGATGGTGTTTGTTATTTTCTGTTAACATAATACATTTATCACACTGGAACTTAATGCAGTAAAACTGTTGAGAGGAAAAAAAGAGCAGATCTGTGTGCAGAACACATGCTATTGCTCTTATTCCCGCTGCGCCGCTGAATGAGCGGATGCTGTGATGTTTTGTAAGTGCGAGCAGACTTTAACCTCCCCGAGACATGCTCTCTTCAGCTTCATTAAAACAAAGATTTCCTGAGGCGCAATCATTGAGTTGGACTGGCAAAGGAATATTAACCCAAAAGCCGGTTTGGGCAAAGACAGGGACGCGGAGGACGGAGAGCGCTGAAAAACGGCTCCTTTTTTGGTTTAACTCCAGATCATCTCCATTTCTGGAGACTATAGATAAAAGTAAGGAAAAGTAAATCGCAAATGTGCACATTCCTGAAGAAACTACTTCCTTCTGTGAAAAAAAACCTATAAAAAAAACAAAAAAACAAATCTCCATTGCAAGAAAGAGGCCTCAAAATTGGATGTGTGTGGTGCAAGTGCTGAAGGCAGAGGACAGAGATTACACAGGGAGAAGTACTTAACACGTGCAATTATTGTGGAACCTGAGCGCCGTTTGTGGTATTTCGCTGTGTGTGTGTGTGTGTTTGGGTGATGAAGCTTAATGCAGCAGCTTGGACAAACCAGGCGGGAAGTCACTGCTTATGGACTAAAAACAAATTACTGCTCAGAGAAGATACTTTTGTGTGTATTACAGCATGTCGTCGAGGTATTCGGAGCATTCGAGGACGAGGACTCTGCCCTGAGCTGTCAGTCGGTGAGGTCCTCTGGGTCTCGTCTTATTTGACATTGCCAGTCAATAATAGACCATTCTATAACAGTACCTCAAGAGACTGTAAATAATATCAAGCTTAGGAAAGACTTTGAACTTCTGAAGCTGCTTAGAAGTTGAAATTTCTTTGTGTCGGAAAGTTTGGCAGCTGCCAAAAAAACACAACTCAGTGAAGAAATGTCAAAATAGGCTCACAAACTGCCCCCCTAGCATGAAAATGAACCACTTAAGGTGACGAGGGAGCACATTTAATTATTTGGTGTAGATGTTGAGGATTCATTCCGTAGTGTCGGGCCTGGAGCGAGCGCCGTGATATTTGCTCTGAAAGCAGAGTTAACACCATTGTCTGATGTGGAGTCTTGTATAGTTCATTGGGCGGACGCCAACAATATGACAGCTGATCTGAATTAAGAAACAGACTCTCATTACCCTTTGGAAATGGGTTAATTGCTCTGGCCTTTGCTATAATGTCAAATGCTACTGCAAGGGGAGCTGTATTCTGCGGCTGATATCTATGCAACCCGAGCTGGTCAGAAACAGGCCTTTGAGAAGTTTTGAGTGTGGTAGAATATGCATATGACCTTAAGGCAATGTAGTCAAAATACTGATCATGTGTCAGAGTTTGTTGTTTTTCGGAGGTGGAATCACTGCTCTGAAGTCAGAGAGGTAGACCCTTTGTGCTGCAGGTTAAATGGCTTTTTGCCTCGCGGTGGACCGGGGGGGGTTGGTTCTCCCAATGTGAGGCCTGATCTATTCGAGGAAACCAGAGCCCTCGTGATTGACGAGTTGCTTCACTTCATCCATCAGGCCTGGCACACAGAGGCCTGACACTGCCATATCCCTCCCATGTGGCCCGGAGCGCTACAACGCTGAGCTATATTTGCTAGGTGACATTAATGCCTTGCTCTTCCCCGACTATCTAAGCCTCTCGCTCTCTCTCGCTCTCTGTCTCTCTCTCTCTCTCTCCTTCCATGACGCTGCAAATCTATGGCTACACTATCCTGTGCTACTTCGTTACAGCAGCTTCTAAATTACAGCATCCGATGGCTTCCCAAATTCTAGGAAGCAAGAGCAATTTAATGCACAAACAGCTACGGTTCCTCACACTTTCATAGAACTGCAGGTGGTTCACACATCATGCACACAGAGCACAACTGCAAAGTGAAACATATACAGAAGACAGACAGACAGACTAGAGTTTTTTATGTATCTTATATTTTCTTCTAAATTAACTTATCTAACAGTTTACTTTTTAGTATCAAATATTCTATTATCTTCTTTCAGTGCTCTTTAGCAAGGGATACACTACATGTATCCAAAGGCAGCCACTGGGGTTTTATGGGTTATTGGTGAAAAACTGAAAATACAACTGCAGATAAAATGTCATCCCGAGAAAGAGATGGACACATACAGAGGGGAGAGATGCCCATAATGTTGGAGGCATGGACGTTGTTTTATGGGAGTCGTTATTCGTCAGATGAGAGCTGTCTAGCCTGTTTACTTCCCCGACCCGTCCGTGTCTTCATCAGAGTACTTGGCTGTTGATCCATGCTGTATCTTTAATTAAAACCCACAAGTGAGCAAGGCAGAGAGCCGCTTGGCTGTTGAAAGAGTTTTTTTCCCCCACACCTTTCTTTTTGTTTGTAAAACTAGGGACCCTAGAGAGGCAAAAGAGAGCCTCTTCACAGTGTGTGTGTGTGTGTGTGTGTGTGTGTGTGTGTGTGTGTGTGTGTG
>CALSBV010012175.1:16825277-16854556 GCA_943590825.1 Bovichtus diacanthus
GTGTGTGTGTGTGTGTGTGTGTGTGTGTGTGTGTGTGTGTGTGTGTGTGTGTGTGTGGGGGGGGGGGGGGGGGGGTTCATGAATAACGGGAAGAAAAAAAAACAAAACAACAACCTACTGCTGCTCCACATTCAGGTCAGGACTGCAAACATCTGCAGTGTTCGCAGCTCACCTTGAGCCTGCAATTAAATAATCAATTAAGGGCTAAGGCAACTGGGATGAGGATCTCAGATCATTAAAACTCCCATATCATATAATACTAAATTACACTTAAATACATCTAAATGCACAGTAGTTACAGCTGGGCTTACAAAAGAAATATACACAATAGCGTGCACCATGAATACAAACATGGCCATGGAGTAAGCTCTGTTATGAACTGGACTGAGCGACGACCTACTACGGATTGACATTAAGAATCAGACAGCTGTAAAACCCATTTCAGGCATACTCATATTTAGTGAAAGCTACAGCTAAGCAACAGGAAAAGGGTCCACTCCGGGGAGCCTTGCATAACTTCTCTGTTCAAGTCATCCTGCATCATCTTGATGTAGTGTAATTAATGAGGACAACTTTGCCCTGGTTAATTGAAAATCTGCAGGGTCAATCTCCCAATGGAAGGAGTAAGGGAGAGTGAGCGAGGAGGGGTGCACAGAGAGAGGGCGAGAGAGCTTCTAACGTGTCTCTATCCTTAAACAAACTCCGCTAAATGGCCCCCGCAGTATATACGGAAAGCTCCCTCTGTATTCGTCACCACCTGGACAATATATTCTCTGAGGGTTTTTCCAAATCCAATTTGAGATGGCATCTCCTGCCTCTGGCTCTGTGTTCGGGTCGTAGCTCAAACGCTGACTGCTTCCAGAAAAGGAGGCGCAATTATGATTCGCCGAGGGAAGATGAAGGGCCGGATCAAAAATCAAGACTCTTAGTTTATAGGAGCCGCATGGGATAAATTAAATCTTGTGACTTCTGTCAGGAAAACTCCTCAGATGACCACGTCACTTTGGGTGATGAATAATGAATGTCTGGCAGTACTGATCGGTAGACAAGTGAAACAAGTAGGCTGTGAAAAAACGGTTTGAATACTCCTCCATCTCTATATCTTAACATGCTGTGGAACAATGTCGCCAAAGCAGTCTCAAACTGATAATGCATTTGTAAATTTAATTTATTTCTCCTTCACAAACATCTGCTTATCTGGTGTTCAAACTGAAGTGTTTTTGGTTTGAATATATTATGACAAGATTGCTGATAAATGCATAAATGGATCAAATAATGGATTCAAACCACAGGTGTGCACATGCCTGAGCAAGCAATCTCCCCCTAAAAATTCAGAAAAGAATGCAATAAAGCAAAATCCAATTCAGGGTAACAAGAATATTGAAATTCATTGCGACTATCACACTGTCCATTAGTCGCATGCTCCGTCATTTCATCTAGACTTATATAGTCATTACTGGAGTGAAACACTCCATTTGGCATTGTTGTTCACACTTAATTTTCCTCTTGATTGAGCCTGCCTATTAGTGCCTTCCAACCTCAGTACGGCACACCAGGGACCGAGGCTTGCTGAGGAAAATGCAAAAAAAGAACAAGATCGCACAACAAAGCCAGACGGGCCTCTGGGGCCGGGCACACACTTCAGCTAGCAGTTAATTAACAGATTTTGTAGTATTTTTGGTCTCTTTGTGGGAAGAAAACTTTAAAGTTATGAATTGAACGTGCAGTGTGCCCTGTCATGATTACATGAGGACTGTCTCTGGCAAAGTGGCGCTGCAGGAGGAAGCGATTGTTTAAGTTCTGCCTCTGTGCTGCAGATGCATGCGCATTAGAATTCTGACAGATATTGCAAGTCCGGATCCAGAAACCCGTCTGGCTGCGTGCCAAACGCAGAGCAGACAGTGTGGCACGATGAAGAATCACCTGCTGTTACCCAACAGTGCCTCCAATGCCCGGATCTATCACATTCAGCTGTTAGATACTGGTGAATGATAAGGTACTGGAGGCAATAAGCACTTTCTGCTACAGCTCCTCTCTCAGCTGGACATCAAGAAAAAATTACATCTAAATTGGCATCTTTGGGCTGTTTTCTGACGCCCAGCCTTGCAATGTTCTCGCGCTTCTCGTATCTCTTTATCATGCTGGGCTGAGCTGTACAGTGATTTAGATCTCTTGAAAAGGGTTTTGCGTAACAGAGCTGATCTGTGAGTCTGTCAGCTGGACTGAGGCTGCAGAAGATGCAGGAAATTGTCTCAACATACAGTACAATTAATTAGTTTGATGTTGAGGGCGTGGGTGGCAGCGTTTCTCATCATTACTGTGGTGGTTTGTCTTTCATTATAATGAGATCTCCTGTAATTAGTACCACAGCAGCTCCTCTGGGATACAACAATGACAATTAAATGGTTGGACTGGCCACGAACGATGGAAATGGAAATTACGGCTGACAAATCAACAAGCAGCCAGCACCCCCATTGTGCATTTGTTAGACCCGATTAAAATTAAAATACCCCGATGTCTACTCATCTGCACATCTGACCCAGAAAACCTACGTGGCCTTCTACGACGTCATTAATGCCAGGTAAGCATATAAAAACGCACACACATGTTCCAGAAGATACGAATAAAGAATATGTGTCAACATGTCAGGGCTCTTTTCTCTCTGTGGCATCCAGATCACAGCTGCACAGTGTAGATAATTGGGTTGTAATTAGATGTGAATACACTACAGGAGGTCATGTGTAGTGTTGAAGTTGGCGTTTCGCCGCTGGAAATGGGCTGTGAGAAAAAGCGCTACACTGTAGCCGTTCTGCATGATTGCCTATGCAGGATGATCGTACTAAACACACCAGAAACATACACACAGATGTATGCATACATGCCACACGCACACACAAACAGAGCCTTCTGTTAGAGGAACTCGCTTTGACAAATCACTGCATTTGCGTTTTCACGTTTTGCCCTAAGGGAGATGGCGACTTGCCAAGCTGCTCTCCTCTGAAATATTAAGGCTAGAGCCCATTGTATGCTGCTAATTTGAGAACGTGCTGGAAAGGGACAGAAAGGGAAGGTAAGAATGATGTTCCCATATTTTTTTGTGCACTCCCCCCCCCTCCTTTTCCATCTGTGCACAGAAATAATACATCACTACTGAGATTAGATGAAATAAACAAAACTGCCCCATCACATCCAAAACTCTGATTATCCTGCCTCAACAGGGGAAACAAAGACGAGTTTGCCTCGGTAAACATGACTGCACGCACATTTACATATTCTCAGATGCGTGAAGTCATACTGTAAGTGTCAGTGATGGCCAGCGCTTGTAAACAAACTGCGGGCTAGAGTGCAGGCTGCAGATCTCAGGCTCTTTTATTTAAATGATGTGATACATTGAAGCCCTGCAGGCAAGTTACAGCGGCTCCCTGATCGCTCCAAAATCGGAAATGTCTGAATTATTAACATTCCCTTGTTGTTCTGCTAGATCAGCCTCATCTTGAAACTAGAGTGGTACTCGGAGAGCGCAGACCTCCGACAAGGCCAATGGTGCATTTATATGCTCCTCGGATGGGCCCATTTCCCAAATTGGGAAGTTGTTCTTCGGACTCCGGTGTTTTCATGACCTTTAAGTCATAATGTGGAAACAACATGGTGGCTCAAAGAGAATGCCTTGAATTTGACTGCTCAGAGCTTTTAAACAACACCTCCGACCTGTGGGGGCGTTCGCGAGAATTCCCGTGAAAACTCAGTTTTTTTTGATAAATCTGACACCCCATCACCCCATGAATGCAGCGCAAATGCCCTCATCTCGCAATGTCAACGAAAGTGAAACATAATTAGTGTATCCGCCCCTTGCTTCAGATCAGCTGAAGATTCTTCCTTGGCCCATGGTACATCTCCCACCAAGTTTCTGAAAATTTGGGCCAGTAGTTTTTTCTATAATCCTGGCGACAGACCAACAGAAAAACAAATCGAGCCGAAAACCTCCTTGGTCGGGAATGGACAGGTCATTATTAATAACCTCACACTGCTCCAGTAAAAAGAGCTCAGGCCATAAAAATGGCATCTGAAAAGGTGTGAAAAATATCAATTTACCAGAACCTGTCTTGCAGATCTCACCTGCACAGACAGTGTACTCACTTCTCTGCTATCTGCCTGCATTAGTATCAATAATTAATGACTGTGCCTCTGTCCCTGCCTAGTTACACTCCACTGCAGGATAACTAGCACCTACAGTGCTCCATTTTTGTTCTTAAACTTTACGTCAATCATAATATTTCATTAAACTTGTTCCCGCTGGAGTGATGAGGCTGCAAGAAAAAGAGAAGCAGAGGCTGATATCGCCCTGTTTTGTTTATTCACGAGAGGGTGGGCGTATAAAAGGTGATTTATATTCCGGACAATGATAAGGTAAAGCCTCTTAGCATTCTCTCATTGAGAGGCTGGATGTGAAGAGCATCCCTTTCCAGTGCAAAAATGCTGGCTGCCTAGGAAACTCAGTGATCTGTGAAGCTCTGGAGAAGAATGATCAATACACTCCCATCTTATTTTTTTTCTCTCTGAAGCTTAAAGAAATCACTATCCGCTGTGCCGACAGAGAGGAGGTGTGAAGCGAAGGCGGATAGCAATGGGCGGCGAAGCTGGTCAATTCAATTATCCGACTGTCAGAGCACATTTTCTATTCTAGACAGCCTGCAAAAATCCCCTCGGGAAAAGACATTCCAAAAACCTTGGATGGATTTCAATATTTTGGAGTCTCGATTACATATCACCTTTATCAAAAGCCTTTTCTGTGTGAATTTACACTCGGATGAAACTATTTTTGATACGGTTTGATTTAAACGGGTGTCACAATCTAAATATCAAGGGCTGTAAAAGGTCGACAATGCTAATTTTTCGGGAAGGTTAATAGAGTACTTGGATGGCGATATCATCTTTTGAATATATGCATCCATTTATGTCTCTTTTTGTGTGTGTGTCTGAGTCCCTGAATGGCATGGAGGGCTGTGAGATAACAGCGAATGCTGTGAGGCAGGGAGGGGAAGGTATGTTGGCTAAAACCACGTGACGACTGAGTCACAGAGAAAGAAGTTTGTGTCTGTGACACGGCCCAGACTAATGTCTCTGTTAGGAAATGTCAGGGGCACATAACAATTCTAGATATAGGCAAGCATGAGGGGTTGATAATACAATATGAAATAAAACTAAAATGTGCCAGAAGTAGAAATGGTCTAGTTTAAGTTACAGGGAACTTAAGGGACTCAAAGGCCACCCCAAAATAACTGCTCGTGAACTGGTGGAGACTCGTTTCATGGCATTCCAGTCAATGGGGAAACATCTTTTCTCATGCATTATTTGTTATCATCAATATGTGAACATCCTGTATGCAAGTTATTAAAAGCTGTATTAAAAGCTGTTTACTTTCCTGGTACAACCATTTTCCCTCAGCCTTTCTTGTCTTTGTGCTTTTTCTTGAATTATTTGTAATTTTGCAGAATGGCCTTGTACAAATGTTTGAGTAATGTGCATAAATGTCAGTCCTGTTAGCTGTCCATGACAAGAGTTTACACACTGCAGGATGAGCAATTTAAAATATCTTTCCTTGGGAAGCAAGCTACTGAAATTTGAAAGAATGGAGTTTAGCGCTAAAATAAAAAATACATTTTTATTATTGTTTTGTTATTGTTTATCCCAAATGTATAGAGACAAACATTTGTATTTGCTACTTATACGAGCCAATGGGAAAACATGTCTATCAGGCTAATCATTTCCATCTGCCGATTATTTAGGGGTGAAGAGAAAAAAGGCAGCAGTGTTACAGCAATAGATCAACATTTGGGGAAAGACGCATACTTGCTTTCTAGCTGGGAGTTTGATGAGTAGATCGATACCGTTCTAATGTGTGTACAGCAAGTATGGAGCTACAGCCAGCAGCCGGTTAGCTTAGCTTAGCAAACAGTTGGAAACAGTGAGCCTGTCGATAGTTAGCAGGGCTGTACTGAATAGTTCCAAGCTTCATTCATAAAGTCAACATTGGAATTCTAAATCAACATTCAAACGCTGCAAAGCTTGTTTAGAGTCTTTAATATCAAGTTGATAAATGTTCTCACGGGAATAACAAATGAGGGAGTGTTTGTTGAAAAAAGAGGTCCAAATCAACTTGGAAGAGGATCACATGGTATTGCAATAGTTGCACCAACACGACGAGCACACGAGCGTGGGTGGCGGTACGGCAAATAAATTTTTTTTTCCATTATGTGCAATCACTCAGCTCGAATCTGACTAACAAACGGGGGTGGAAAAAGTCACACGGAGGTAATGATTATAATAATTGTAACAAATATGATTCCGATGTTTGTCGATTTTCAAGCAGACGCTAATCCAGTCCAGGTTCTCTGTACTCCATCACGGCGAGGTAAACAATGCTTAACCCATAATGCGGTGCACATCCGAGAGGAATTCAGAAATATACAAAGCAGAGGGGTGATAGATTTGATCGAGAAGCAGGCTGCTGTAAACACTATTTCCCAATGGCTGCATGCTCCTCTCTTTTGCTTCCCCTCCACATTTATATTGTAAACACCTGTCTCTTCTCCGGTCTATTCCTCCCTCCTCTCTCTCCACACAGGGACAGCTCATCATCCAGGGCAGGCTTCTCTGCTACAGTAGCCATCAGTTCTGGCTACATCTCATATTCCATTCAGACACAGAGTAAACCCAGGCTTCATGTGACTGTCCTGGGTAAACAACATCTGACATTTTGGCTTGGTCTCCAATCAAATGCAGAAGGATGACAAAGCACAGGGATTCATTTCTTTTTTTTATGAAACCTTCTTTTATTTTTTAGGTAGTTACCGTTTGTGGTTCTGCATGATTGACCATACAGCAAGGGCTGCGACAAGCGATTATTTTCATTTAAGGAATAGTCTGATGATTATCTTCTCAATCAATTAAGTGTTTGTTCTATAAAACATCAGAAAACAGTAAAAAATAAAGAAAAATAAAATGCCATCACAATATACTAGAGCACAATGTGATGTCATCAAATGGCTTTTATTGGTTCTGCCAAACATACCAAACCCTGCATATACATTTACTTTAATGTAAGACAAAAACAAAAAAGCAAAAGCAAAATAAGCTGTAACCAGAGAAACTTTTTTTCTTGAAAAATGACTTTTAATATAGTTATCGTTTAATTTTCTTTTGATTAATTAATTGATTGATCAACTACTCATTGCACCTCTTTTAAGGTGACAAGAACAAGAACGGAAAAACAACCTTGACGTAGCTTTTTATTTGAGTGTGGACGTATTCATGACAAAAAACAAAAGTTCTTAAAAAGTATTGACGTGCAAATTAATCGCACGGAAATAAACACCCTCCGATGTGTAAAGGACTTTATACAGCTATAACATGACTAAGAGCCTGCAGCCATGGTAACGGCTCTGAGAGACCATACTTAGTGACAGCGGTGCATAGAGGTGAATGCTAACTTCAGCACGCTAACATACTCACAATGACAATTTCAATATGCTGATGTTGAGCAGGTGTCATGCTTACCATTCACCACCGTAATTTAGCGTGTTAGAACGCTGACATTTGTACCGTACAGCTGAGGCTGAGGGGATATCCTTAGTTCAGTAAGTATTCGGTCCTAAATGTGAAATTCAACATGAAGGTGGCACTAAATGAAAAGTCAGGGCACCACCAACATTTTCCCAATGGATCCCGCGGGGGACAAATTCGCAGAACTCCATTCAATAGTTGTTGAGGTATATTATTATTATATTATGTTGCCGATTACAATATGTAGCCTCTCATGGCTTATTGCAATAAGCCATCCAATCAGATTTGTTTTTGCTTGATTAATTATGGCACTTTAATTTACCAATTTTTGAGATGATTAATGGGGGTGTTAAGGAAGTATACAGTTGACACAAAATGCATGGATACAATTTGCATTTAGATAGACGTTTTTAGTTCAACCATCTCTAGTAAAGACGCCATAGCTATTTAAATATTTCATTTCTACAGTATAAGATGAGCTCCATAAAAAAAAGAAAGAAAAGAGGCTATTTTCTCCTTCACTAAGCCTGTAGGCTATAAAACACTTGTGTGTGCATTTGTTGGTGTATACAGTATATGTTTGCAAATGTCCATATCTGTTTCCTTGTTCGAGCATGTGTAGTTTGGCGTCTATTCAGTCACACAGAACTAGATCTGAAAAGGTACAGTGTGATCTCTCACCCACAGAACACTATTAAAAGACGTAGAACAAAGCAATCACCCTGCAAACAAACATTCACTGAGGAAGAACCGCGGTGGCAAGAAAGTGTTGATCAAGAGACTGCAAAGCTAACAAGGCGAGGAAGGAAGGCGAACGCAGCACAAGCCACAGTAGGAACAAACTAACAAATAATTAGTGTTGCTAAATCCTTGTTCTAGGAGCAGCAGGCCTACTGAACAGAGAAAGTAAAGTTTAAAGTCCAAGACCAAAGCAGATGTTCCCTGATAGGAAAGATTGTTCTCCTACTTGCTAATCACTGCAGTCGGGGAACACAAAGATCCCATCTGCAGCTGCAGGCAGCAGTTAATTGACGAAACAAATCTTTCAGCAAACCCTTCTTCGGTCTACACATAATGAAATTCCCCACCTAAAATTGTTTATTTGACTGCCCTGACCTCTCTCATTCTTCATTTCCAGTGTAATGGAACAGCCTGCGGTGAGGAGATTGTACAGAGATGCGGGTATTATCTGAAGATTTGCCACTTCTGCTGAGTCTGTGGCTGCCACAGCGCGCAGTCACTGGAGCCGATAACCTAGGCTGCAGCACGCAGGGTGGCACAGAAAATATCAGTTTGCTCTTCATGCTATTAATACTCAACAACCAACCTGCACTCCAGTAGAATTTGACAGATTAAGAAACAGTCTTCTTTGAGCTACAGCTACAGTACAAGGTGGCTTTTTCAAGCTTTATAGTCTACTACACCAAAGGTTGCTGTAAAATGCTGTTGAGTACTGAAGTTCTCATCATGAGATTTTAAGTTTTCACCTGTAGAGTTCGTTTTTGCTGGATAATCAGAAGGAAAAGGTTTTATTTGGCCAAATGCAAAGCACTGTCTCATGTTTCTGATAATGAGTGCGGGACTGGCAGAGTGAAGGAATATACTAAAATTGTCTGAAATAATTGGAAAGTGACAGATTGAAGGTGCACACTAGGTTTTAATTATACCTGGACTAGCAGCTCAGACTTCATCGGTGCTTTGTTGCATGCACTTCACCCAGCCAACGTGAAAGAGAGGAAACAGCGAAAAAGTCCTTTGAAATCGATGAAAAACATCTAAATCTCAGGAGGAGCGTGGAGAGATTTAGCCAGACTGCTTTCCCTCATAAATCAAAGCACATCTTAGACATCCACCAGCCACTGTTGCAACAGGTGCCTCGCTCCTCCCTCCTCGCTCCTCCCTTTCTTCTGCTTTAGCATGCAAATCACCCTCCTCGGCGTGGGCTTGTTTACCCAGGAATGCCTCTAGATTACACACAATTCAAACAAGTGCTGTGTGGAGCGTCTCTCAACTAGGCCACCTCAGATGGATCCTGATACAATGAGCGTTAAGAGAGCACTCTTCGCTGAAAGGCAGCTGCGATAAACATTCTGCTCCATCTTATGCACTTCCCCTGTGATTGGCAAAGTGACTGTGACATTTTCAGGAGGAAGACTATGTGCCTGTCCACCTGTCGAACCACAGTAACTACACCAGAGGTGGCTGCTCAGTTCATTCACTCGCCGGCTCCCCGCTGTCTTGTCATGCTTTGAGCTTGCCAATTTCCTGTCTGCTTTGTCCTTTAATTGTCCTCCACATCCTGGTAGTTTGGGCAGGATAATGGCGGAGCGACAGGTCCGCTGTACTCCAAGCGTACCATACAGGTGACGCTTCGAAAGAGCACGTTGCATTGTCACTGCGGGACGGCTGCCAGCAGATAGCGGGCCTATCTCGTTTAGACAGAAACAAATGAGGCGGAAGATAGAGCTAAAGCTGATCCATGGCATCCTGACTTATCGCTGTGTCCAGAGGCCATTTCAAACTGACGTCTGCTGATTACACTAGCTGCTTCTGTGGCAATATTTGTGCCTCATGTGTGCATGTTGAAATGTTTACTTGTCCATTATAGGAAAATAAAATATTTCCTGAATGCATAATGCAATTAATGTATCAGTTTAGACTCGAGTTTCTCTCTGTTTCTATGATTTAATATCGGAGAACATGAGGAGAGGGTATTATTAGTACAGCTGCTGATGGGGGCCATTTGTTCCTCTCGAGCTGCTTGAGTTACCCCCTGTGAGCTGCACTGCACGACCCGTGTGTGATTGGGTATCTGCAGTATAATGAGTTAGTGCTTATGACATGGAAAAAGCTGGCTCAGGAGGAGCGTGGTTGTAGATGCCAAAACCCGGCCACTGTATTGTGTTAACTGAAACAGGAACCCTTCAGGGTGATCGACACGACAAGAGGACAGAATAAGATGATGGCAATCAGATTGACAAAGGCTGGCGAGGTTGAATATCTTTAATAGGCAAATGAAATGCCTTGTATGTAAAAAAATATGATGTCTGCTTTGCATTTAAATCCCCCTTCAACAATTCCATCATGTCACTTTTTTCCTCACCTTACCTTACCTGACCTCATATTACCTAATCCTTGCCATTTTACGGGAAGATGACAGGAAATAAATTAGTAACAACCACTAACAAAGAAAAGAGATACTCAATAATGGATTGCATTTCCTTGATAAATGCCAACTTGATGCCACAATGTAAAAAAAAAAGAAAAATGCAAAACCCAATCAATTGTTTTGAAAATATGGCAAAGTCCGACCCGCCTCAAGTACTCGGTTATCAACCTATTAAATAGGCGTCATCAGTGGTCATAGATGTAGGTCAGAAGGGGCCTGCCACACAAACGAGTAGGTCGTATCATCTATTCACACAGAAAGAAAGAATACAAGAAAACAACACAACGTACAAACAGAGTTATTTTAACCCTAACCCACAATCTTGTCATAAAACATAAACAAATAGTTTTGGTGCCTTGACCTAAAGAAGTTGTCTTGTTTGTGCTCAAAACGTTACGTTTCATTCAGTGTTGCGCGTTGTTTTTAAGCTTAAATTTCACTTTTACAATGTAAATCGGTGCAGTTTGGCCCATCGGACGTATCAGAATGGTAGTGATAACCACTGATAACGCCTATTTAATAGGCCGATAACATTCAAAATGGGTGCCTCAAACCGTGTTTTAGAATTCAGGTCCATTTTTTTCATGTCTCTGAGCTTTGACCACTTCATGTTCTTGTGCCTGTAAAGAATAGGACACGTTACCAGAGAGGTTGAGACAAAGGTCTAAATTGTTTACGAGAAACTTGAAAAGGTCCCCATTAAAGGCAACCTACTTTCTCACTCTCCTGCCATCGCACCTCCTCTCTCAAAGAAGCTTTTGTTTGCCGTGCTGTGCTGACAATCATGCACCAAAAAAGAACAATGGGAGATTAGCGAACCAGCTGAGATGTATTATCAGAAAGACTATAATAAATGGTTAGACGCAGTCTAGGTGAGATCTGTCAGTCACTGAAGCGACGCCATTAACGGATCGCAAGTGCAAAAGGCAAATGCAGCATTAAAATGTACATGAATTCAAAGCCATGGGTATGAATATACATGCGCAACTTCCTGACCTTGGCTGCCTTCTTAGTCTCCGTAAGTCAAGTGGATGCATTATGCTGACACACATGAATGTTGACAGCAAACTGCAGGCAGCTCTGTGCTTATTCTCTCCTGCAATGCCTCCACGCTCGCCATCTTTGCGAGCAAAAGCACTGTGAATCTCTACAGACACAACACACTGCATCTGAGATGGACTCTGGCATAATGAGGATCTGGATCCCTGCAGCTGCACTCTCTATCTCCCTGTAACCAGCACTGATGCAGAGTGAAACCATTTCAAAAGCATATTGATGTTTTGTTTTTCCTTCTTGCCAGAGCACATCCTCTCTGCAAATAAATGTCTCTTTGAATGAAGTTATTCTTGTCTCACCATGAAAATGGAAACTGCTGATCACGAAGGAATTGTATGGGCGATAAAGCTGACCGCCCACCACAGTTAATATGAAAAACAGCCAGATTTCTCAGCCAGAGTGCGTTCTGAGGCGATATTGGATCAGCAGCTAAACCAGAATAATATAGCCACTCTGATGTAGGCCAGTGTGAAATGTGATCGCTTTTGCTGAATTATTCTCACTAAAAATAACGGACAAGGCCGTCTTGAGACTCATCCACATTCAAATTTTTCTTATTTGGATCTTACATTTTTAAAAGATGGGGTGACTGAAAAAAAAAAAAAAATGGTCCATTTGTCCTCAATGTTACGATCATGTACTAGCTGTTTTCACCTCTCACAGATGACTTTGATGATCCATTACAGAGGACTCATGGCACCTGCCAGACAATTTTGGATGAAAAATGGCAAGACTACGGAGAATTCCCTTCATCTCTCCAACAGACTATGAAAGAATTAAAGACAGAGTGAGGACATACTGCAGCACAATATTTTTCCCCTCACATCTCTCTTGCAAGGTAAGCACTTCAATGAAAAATGAACTGTAGGGAGGGTGGAGGGGGGGGGGGAGTTTGAAGATGGGAGAATGCTTTCCAAATGAAGCAAATGAACAGAAATATGCATTCATGTGCCAATTACTGGGCTCTCAACAATATCGACAGAGACCAGTAAACAGACATGTCATGTGAGATGAGGACCACTGTCTCTATCACGTAGAGATTACCCCATAATCTGCAATAGACTGCATTTGTTTGTTTCTACTGCTCCCATAAAATGCAGGTTGCTACATCATGCACAGCCATAAATTATGATACAGCTACAGTATGTCTCTGGAGACTGAATCTGTACTGCAGAATATTTAGAGACCCACTGGCTGTACATATAGTTTATGTGTATACATGGGTACACAGGCAGAACTTGATATATATTGAATGAACAAATGAATAAATAAAAGGTCCGTTAATTCCATTGTGATTGGCTAATTAGGCTCATAAAGCCCAGCACGGCATTACAGGGTTTTAAAGCCTATGTGTTATAGATGAATAATGCAGAAAATGAACTGCATGTTCTTACTAGAGCTAATCAGGGTAGGGAGTTCAGAGATGTCGGTAGGAAAAAGCAACTTACTTATTTAGTGCAAGTTTAATTCTACTGTCTGACTGCCTCTCTCTGGCTACACGTTCAGCTTTCATCTGCTCATGTAATTCTTAATTATCGCAATTTTTTTTTAAACTGAACGATAAATATTACTGCAGCTATATCCGATGGCCACTGGGTATTTCCCTAATGCCAATTACTCCAAAACTGTTGTTAAAGAGTAACTAAACAAAAATCCAGTTTGTGCTGACATTTAGCAGTAGCAGCATTCTTTGTCCACACCGTGTGAAATAGCTCGGGTTGGATTATTTTCAAAAGCAATTTACTAAAACAATTGTCTCTCGTTCTCTCTCCGACTCTGGCAATTGTCTGCATTGATGTGTGCCATGTGTAGCAATAGATACGCAATGCTCGCTGGGAAACGGGAAGAGAGACAGAGCATAGCCAATAAGTGGCATTAGCCTGGAGAGCTAGCGGTCAGTGATGGATTAAATAAACTCAGAAAAGGGTAAATTCTTAAAATCTCCAAAGAATCAGGGAAGGCCATTGCATTGTGGAAAAAATAGACCTTATTGTGACAACAGATAAAAACCTACAACCTTCCTATACATCTCCTAAACTTAAAGCGCAATTGTTCCTGTACAAATATCAGTCAGGGTTAAAACGGTTTGTACTGTGTCTAGTTCATCTGGAAAAGGCCTTTTGAGATTCACAACAACATTCATCTAGCCAATATTGGGAAAAGGCAAAGTTGATGGTAAGGCAGATCATTTATTGTTTTGAGAGACTGCAATGCTTGTATTGCCACTAAATCTATTTCTTATCGGCTACTAGACGTTATATATATGTTGCAATATTCTGTGTTGGTCTCTTGCCGTTGTCAGATAAATTATTTTTTATTTGTGAGAAAGCCTTTCAAAAAAGACACAAAATATAGCCTCAGTCTCAGGTAGGGTTGAGGTCTGTACCCTGTGGATTCACTCGGGTCAGATCTGAAAGGTAAGGTTACTAGCTGGGTTAAGGTCTTGGTTTTAGTCCTGTGCATAGCTCTAGTATGAAGTATAGATGTGACCACGAGTACAAAGCACAGCGGCCAAACTGTGATGTTGCAGAGATGCAACTGATCTGTACAGGAGAGTTCAACAGTGCTCATAAAATATTTACCATGGGGTTACACTTAATCAAGTGTGAGCATTTACCTGATGAAAACACAATTAATGGTCTGCAGCAAATTATGGGCTAATCCTGCAATAGATCACAAACATGTCACCTAACTGAAAAACTTCAGGAAAGCACAGCCGTAAATCCACACTATTCTCTAGTTGTTGTTTCAATCACCGTTTCCACCATTTACACTGAATTTCATTTCAATATTTTCTTTCCTTAAATAGACCCCATGATTAACAAGCTTGTCCTCAGGAGGAACACATGATGTGGTTGCCAGGAAGGGAAAGAGAGAGAGTAGGATATGAGAGTGACGTTGACTCACCTCCCGAGGAGCCGTCTTCAAATATCAATGTCTTCACCTCTCTTGCTCTTGGGAAGAGGTCCCCTCCCCTACCTCCCTGCCTTCATGCTTCGCTTCTCCCCACCCAGGGAAAGGACAGCATGTTTGGTCTGCCAGTCTGTCCTCTCAGAAGGGGACTGGGGAGAAAAATCTGGCCAACCCCATCTGTCCCAGTTCACTTGTTAACTGTGCTTGAGCAACACCCGCTTTGAAGGATGTCAGCCCATTAAATGGCCAGTATCAGTGGTTATCTGTGTCATAGATATGGGTAAGAAAGGGCCTACTACAGCTATGACGAGGTTCAAAGCGCCTTTACCATCTATTCTCATGGTTGCTCAACGATATGAATACAAGAAGGCGGTAAAATCTGGAAGCTGTAGTAATTATTGCAGGAGCAAAGGAGGAAGTCCGGTGACAAAGTATAAAGACTATTAAAGTCCACTGAGGGAGGATGGATGGGTCAAACAAACACGGGACTTCAACCCAGTGAGAAAGCAAAAGTCACCATTTAGTTATTTTAACTGACAGAGGCTACACAAGCAAAGTACATGAAGCGTACGTAATTTAGTTACATATGCATAAACCTAACCACGTTATTTTGGCTCATAAACCTAACCATGTTGTTTTGGTTCCTGAACGTTACCACGTAGTTTTGGTTACTAAACCTAACCACGTAGTTTTGGTTCCTAAACCTAACCACGTAGTTTTGATTCCTAAACCTAACCACGTTATTTTGGTTCCTAAACCTAACCACGTAGTTTTGGTTCCTAAACCTAAAACGAAACTGCGACCCATTCATAACGTTGGATATGCACCTTCTGGCCTAGTGGTGGGTGCAGTTTGCCCCTTCTGAAGCATTGCAGTGGTAGTGAAAACAACTGATAATGGCCTTTAATGACCTGGTCAAGAAAAGCCTGTGCAACTAATGTAAGCAAACTCAAAAAGGTGTCATGATAGAAATCTAAAATGATCCTGAAATAGTTAAAATGTGTATGAGATGGAAGAGGGCATTAATGGGCTGACCCCAAACACGCCGTGGTTGCAGAAATGATCACAGTGATGGATTTGTCTCACAGTACTGCACTGTTGAGTGTATACACAGGCAAAAGGTCTATGCTAATAATTACCCATGGCTCACTATGGATGAATGAGATCATTCACTGAGGGTGGCGATGAACCCATAATCGACCTCTCAAATTAGACTCCCTTCCCTAACATCGTTCTGTCCTCACCAAGCTCTGACTCTTTTGTATTCAACCGCCATCCCAAGTCCCCCATTACTGAAGCTTGGGTGGCTTAATAAGAGAAATGAGAGACATCTGTGCAGAAATAATGACTACTGACAGGAAATGCAAATGACACATGGCCAGTGAGGGGGGTCCTTATACCAATTTCTCACTGTATCTGATCTTTAATTAAGAATTTCCTGCAATAGCAAAAGGACAAAATTGTGTTCAGACAAAGCTTACAAAAAAAGCGGCTAATGCATTCGTTCGTTTGACGTATATTTAATTAAATGACGGTTAATGAATGTGGGCTCAAAGCAAATAGATACACTTTTTTTGTTTTTTGTTTGCTGCATTATTTAAGAGTCATATTTTATGACAGAGGGAATTTACAACACAGACGTGAAAACCCTTAAACTGATCATTTATCATTCCAAGAGAATATCTGCAATTACTGACAGCTTCATCATATGGCTCTTGCATTTCTCCATGCAATAAAACTGTCAAGTCCTCTCTAAAAAAATAAGATCTGAGACATCCCTTATGGCCCAGACAGAATACCAAAGTGATGGAACGAGGCTGGTTTTGCATGTTTCCTTTTTTATGTAAGACTTTGCATGCTGCAGGCAACCAGACTGCCTCAGATTTACAATTTTCAGGACACGTAAAACCCTGATATCTTCTGAAACAGAACAGATACACAAAGCAAATGCTCCTTTCTGTCTGCCAATATGACTGGTAATTGCAAATTGGGATAAAAATTTACAACCATTTTGCTTCAGTCGTGTGATAAGACTCAGGCAAAGTCAAGGGGACGGTTTAAAAACCTCGGCTGTGATAAGGAAGAGGATGAATCTGCATGCAGGGAGAACAGCAATAATCCCTATTAGGTTTACACAGTGTCAGTTATCTTGCTACTGTAGCAGTGAAGGATCTTGACTACTTACTGCATTTTCCTCTTCAGGGAGAATATCAGAGCCGGGGCTGTGAGCACACCTCGTGCACATCAAATAAGAGTCGACCTCAAATTGGATCAGACATAACGAGAGCACTGCAACAACCTGCTCTGATGAAGATCTGGGTTTCGCTCTGGAAACAACAACATGGGCCTCCGTTTCAAATCACAACAAACAGTGTAATGCATCGGCTGATGGTCTGAAACGAGTATGTGAAAAAAAATTAAGAGGTAGCGATAAAAAGACGTCAGGCATTCAGACAATCATCTCGTCAGCGTATGCACTGATGTGTTTCTATCTAGAAAGCCACAATATGTTGCATTTTATGGCTGAGTTATAACGCAGCAGTAATCTGCGGCGGTTCGGCTAAATAAATCAATATATGCTCCGATGTTAAAGGCATAAATCTGTCTCTCATTTGTCACGGCTAACAACGTAGAGTGTGCCTCATCGTGTGTTGGAGCCCTGCTGGGGATGTGTCCTGGGCTCATTACCATTCAAGCAGCGAATGCCTGAGTCCCTGACCCAAATTCAAAATGACACTTAAAATACACAGATTCAAAGTCAATCTGCTGCTCATATTTTCAGTGCATTGTGGTGCAGTTGCCCAGCGTGTCCTGGGTCTGTAAATGTTATTTAGAAAGGGGAAGGAGATAGATAAGTGGAATCAAGCTCTCGAGGGTGCTATGTGGGTTGTTTGAGTGTTTGAAATGGTGGGAAAATAATTGAATCAATTGAGGTGGTGGCCCTGGGAAAATAGGTCTTAAAGTCAGTCAATGATGCACACTCATGCCTACAGCTGATAACCTCTGGAGAATTTAAGGAGCTGGACCCAGGACACCCTTCTGATGGATTTAACTGCAGCTGGAGAAGACATAAAGTATTTCCAGGGCACCAGCCTTTCCACGCGACAATCAAAACCTGTGCATTGCTAAAACCACTATTTAACTCACACAGCTTGTGGATCTGCTGTTAGTTCATATAAACATCCCATATACTGTTAATTAAACATGAGCAGGGTAATCTAAAAGGAATTTGTTTTGCTCTCAGAAGACTAAGAAAATGATATTCTGTAAGCCTCCTCAGCAGAGCCGGAGGTGGATACTGACTGGGAAACATTGATTTCACAGCAATTTGCCTTCAGGTGTCAGAAAAAAATGCTGAGTAGTTGAGCTAGCAGACCGTTCCAACATTCTACATTAATGCACTGCTTAGGTGCTGATTAGCCTTGATTGGTCTTCCTGGGTTGAAAAGAGAAGGTGAGGAAAAGATAGCAGGACGAGGACAGGTGCAGCCCTGACAAAAAAATGTTTTCCCCGTCTGGGACGATGAGAGATCTTACATGTTTTGCTGCACCGATTATGAATAAAACATTTAGTGGACCACAAACAAAAAGTGGTTCTGTTTCTGCATCAATGAAAAACACCAACAAAGCAGTATGAAGGTAGATATTCAGAGAGATATTTGTCAGAGAGAGACTGCGACAGCACTTTAAAAGCTTGAGCTGACCAAATCAAACTCAATGTGTCTGCTTTATTGTCTCGCAGATATACTGAATCCCTACAAGTCCGCAGGCGCTACAATGTGTCACTACATGATGTGTGAAATGTTCAAAGGCTCGTTTTCTAACACTGATTTAGCCAGACTAGTTTACTACAACAGTTTACTTTAGAATACCAATCGATTTGCGCCAAATTGAATCCCATTATAAAATGTGAAATCGCCCTCAGTGATGTGAGGCTGCACAGAAAAAGGGACATTTTTCCCAATAGCATCGGAGTTTGAGTCTTGCTTGGGCTGTTTTAAAAAAAAAAAAATACCTCAAAGAATAGATAAGACCTTTTTTTTGATCAATACACCAAACGCATGACCTACGAGGACATGTTCTGCTTTTCAGTTCAGCAATATAAACACATTGTTGACCACACAGCACTGATGCCGTCTTCTCTATTGGCTGAGGCGCACGATTTGGCACATAGTCATTACAAAAGATCCTGCTTATGTATGCAGAACTAATGACAATCTTCTTCCCCCCACTGTTCTCCCATTCTCTGAACTCCTCTGGCCTATATTTAGAAAAGCAAGATCTCTGTGTTTCATGCACTGGAGCAAAGAAACTGTACTGTACAGTAATTCTTGATGATATTCCACCTACTAAGATGGCAACAAACTTGGCCACTGTTAATGTGCGTTTTCTCATAAGAAGACTTTCAGATGCGACAGTAGATACAGGCATCCCTCCACTCTATCTGCACCTACTGAATCCAACGAGAGGTGTGTAATGAGAATACGGGAGGGAACAGAATGAATGGCATGTACCAAACACTGGTGTTTTCTATGTACCGTAATTCCTGCATCTAGCAGCTAATGTTATTTCACCTGTTTTCAGGTTGTCACTACAAGTCAGTGCTGCACAGCTGACACAACAGCAACTGGGCCAAGACTGCAACTGTAGCCCTGTTGCATCAAACCGTGTGTCAAAAGTCTCCAAAGGGATTTATCTGACTAGTAATAACTTTATACTTGCACTGTGCGCATGTTTTGTGGGGAGGAATCATTTAGTCTTCGCCTTTGTGAGTTATTAACTCGTCGCGGTTTTCAGCTTCTCATGTGTGTCATAATCACCCTCACACGAAGCCAAAGCAACAACTCATCAAGTCTGAAGCCCACCTCATTCAAAGAGCGATGGGGTGGGAGACTTAATTCCCTTGCAGAAGCACTACCTACCTACTGTGCACCTCCAATTCTCCTGCTGTATTACCCCTACCCCTTAGAGCGAAGCACAGCAGCTCCCTATCCCAGTTGATCTGCAACATGAGCTAATGAGCTCAGCGGCGCGCACAACACGGCTGGGAAATCGAAGCAGCCAGAGAGACGTGTAAATTAGAGTGATCTCCCCAGACGAACCGCCGGACAAAGACAAGCATATGGAATTATTTACCAAGCAGGACAACCAATCTGAATCAAGGCCTGCCGGTCTATGGGGGATGCTAATTATGTCTTTGAATGATTAAAATGCATATACATATATAGTGATGTTCTCTAAGTAAATGTTGCAGAAAGATTAAAAGAGACTAGACAGTGATGAAACTAAACAGCATAGTTAAGGAAATGTGAGCATATTATATAGTATAAATGCTTGATATGGATGATTTTGCTGCTGAGGACTTATCTGTGACTGCTTGTATGGACCATTGATTAAATTGGCCGACTGCCTATCATGTCATAATTGGAGGCGTAAAATTTAGGTGGACAGACTGGCTGAGGTTTATGATTCATTCTGCCATTCAAAACTCAAAGCCAATTCAAGAGGCAGCCTTCACGGTGGATTGACGGAATTAAATGCATGTACAGCTTGTTTCATCATCTCGCAGAGCACACTCAACCCTCATCTATGTCCCTGTGCCCCAATCCTTGTTTCACCTGGCAGTGACTGATGGAATTCAGCTGTGCCTCATGAAAAAAAAGTCTGAGTTTGTCACAGTACACACGCTCTCTTGAGCCATAAAAGATGACTGAACTTCTCATGTGCCGATATTGAAAATTAAAAACAGACAAATTGCTTCGGCACCTCGGACTGAGAATCCCACGGGAAAAGGGAGAGCTTGTGTGAAACGCTTTATGGAATTCCACTCAACCAGACGCAAACGTTCACATACACTTCTTACAAGCCACCTTGAGCCAGTCAATAGCTCTACTCTTTGTAGCATCAGAGCGCGGGTTCATTTGAAACATTAAATGTCAAATACAGTGATTAAATCGATAGGGAAACTAATCTTCTGTTGCCTCGCACCAAATGGTTTATAAATCCCCGCAGCAATCCCCCAAGTAAGCACAGGAATTCATGAATGCTAAAACACATTTGGTTTCTCTGCTCTAACAAAGGAGCAGCTTTGATACTACCACCCCACATGTGCTTGTAGGACAAGACTGCTGAGCTAACACTTTTCTTTTAAATATGAATATCAAATGAGGCTTTTGATATGATCGCGATAATGGCAAAGCTGCGAAAGGCCCATTGAGCTCCTGTACAAGCTACTTTTTAATAAAGAAAAATGAGCTTGTGTGTGATGTTGCTTGTGGTGATTTGGCAGAATAATTACTTGTGTGGCGTGTGCTTTTTTTCATTTTTTTTTTACTTTTCAAAAGGTGTTCAGTATCATTGGGAATGAAACATTAGTGCGGCAGTGGACAGTAAATTGAATCTTGAATGGACGAGATTAACAGAGGAGGCTGCGAGCACGGAGGACATAGTGCACAGTAAGAGGCTGCACAATCCTTGCTCACAGCAAAACACCAACACTAATATGCTCACAAGGCTGACACCAATATGACTTAACATCAATCTCCCTGTCCCGCTGGTCAAACAGCCACTGTATGTGTGTGAGAGCACAACACCCCCCTCCTCCTGACTAAACAACACATTGTCCAACAGCACAAAGGCCACTTGCTTTGATGATTGTTGGTTTTAAGCATAGAGCCGTCCTAAGGAGTCGTGCTCTCAATCCTAACCGCACCACCCAATACTACTCTAATCTGCCTGATACTCCGCCTACATCTCAGACCCTTCTAATCCCTTATAAGAAAGAGGAGCCAGATGGTCACAAACAATTGCTGGGGGGCTTGCGGATGAGCTCATGTATGGAGATGCCTAGAGTGCCTGCCGCTGTTTACCTTGTGCTTCAAGTTACCACTGTAAGCCCCGTGGAGCGGGTGCTGAGCGTACTTTCAAAAAGGACCCCGTGTATGTGTGCGTACAGCAAGTGTGCTCGTGCATGTGTGCAGAGTCAGAAAGAGGAGACCCCTGCTGTACCTGTGTGTCGGATTACTCCAGCGCGTCATTCCCCCTTCAGTGCTGAGATGAGATGTCAGAGCTTCAGAGGCAAACCTCCCTACGAGCTGCAGTAACCTTGTGATTCCTGGAGTGTCAGAGGTAGAGCAGCGCAGTCTCAGGGGTGTCATGATACAACGTGCCTCTCACCCTCCCTCCCTGTACCCCGCAGTGCTCAGGCACCCCGTCCCGACCCCTCACTGACGAGCGAACCCTTCATTCCCGGCACTGCTGCCCCAGAATCCAGAGAGCCAGCAGTCAGCCAGCGAGCCTCGCGCTGTCACATGCTGACAGACAGGCCACATGCTGCTTCCTTAACCCCGTCATCACCCCGCTCTCTTTCCATGGGACACTGATTAAACTGTCATTAAAATTATCTAGTGGTGGGAGGAAGACAAGACTATCAAACTGCGGGAATAGAAGAAAATAGTCATGGTGGGTGTTCATTAAGTGAACATTACCAGAGTAAAAAATTCAATTACTTAACAGCAGGGGATGCGCTGCGATAGGGAGAGTCCCTAGCCACTTAAGGGTCCCTGTGCCCACACAAACATACACACACATGAATACAGAGAGACTCTTAAAATGTCACACAAAAGCAAAGGGCTTTTGCACACTCTAAGGATGGATTTCCATGGAGGCCAACAAGCTAGGCTCCACATGAATCGGAGGCCACCAGCCTTGAAATCCAAAGCCTCTTTTCCACCTCCCTATTAGTGGTGTGCAGCAGCCGGTTATTAGTAGCAGGGTTTTGCTACTGAAAAGGGTTAAGCACAAATTGAGCCTGGAACCTAGGAAGTAAATGCCTTCTTCACGCAAATCCCCTGTGACTGCTCCTCAAGGAGATAGCGGATAATAATGACCTTATGACCTCTGCCAAAGGTTGTCCTATAACAGTGCACTGAAGTCACTTCTTTGGCTGTTAAACGAGCCAAGCAGGCCGGAACTGACATACAGGTAACTGATGGTGTCACCTGCTAATCTAGAGTCATGTTTCTGTCATAGCTCAAAGAAAGAATAATGATGAGCAGTTGTACTTCATCGATTGATGATTAAATCTGAATGTGATGGATCACGAATATGTCAGCGTGCAAAGCTGAAGCGACATTACTGGTACAATTCCAAGATGTGTGTTCTGTCTGTGCAGATGTTTTTAGTGAGTGAAGTTGGTTTAAGCAATCATGATCAGAACTTGTGACACCATAGCACATGTGAAAAGTATTGGAAGAGGTGTTGCTTAGATTGATGGCGTGTTGGAGGTCTGACTTCCCTTAAAAACCAGTGAGCACATGTCACCTACATTTTGATGTAGGGTCATAGCCCTCATTATGGACACAAATATGGCTTTAAGTGTTTAGTCTCCTCATGAATAACCTTTAAAATGTGCCAAATTATAATTTTTCAATCATTTGAATGTTGTTGTAAAAGGAGCAGCAGCAGGAATTCTTATGGCATCATGTTTTATCTTATTAAATTTATGATTTCAATAATTTACTTGTGCTTTACTTTTTGATTCAAATACCTTTGATACTGAGGCTGTGCTATAGATGTAACTCATTTAATCTCTTCAAGGAGGTTTCAGTGACAGAAAACATGCTTTTTGTAATAACTATTAACCGACGATCGACCATTTACTCTGCAATCAATTTAGGAAATTGCTTAAAATGTCCTTCCCTAAAACAGTAGTGAAGTCAAGGCCTGAGCACTGTAGACATACTTAATGAGTTCAAAGGGGATGCTCACATCAAGGTACGTCAATGTCTGTATAAATGAATCCAACATCGGCTCATCTTCTCTGACCCTTTCATTCCCTTAAACAAACATTACATCAAGGTGAGGCACACTGACAAGCCCCTGAGCTATTTGGAAGTCTTTGCCAAATCGCTCTTACCCTTGCCTCTGTGGACAGGGTAATGATATGAGAATGATATGGAGATGCTGCCCTGAAGCAGCAGAGACGTCCACATTCAGGCCACATGGCAAGCAGTGCTGATCGTTAGTTAGGGTATGGAGCGGCCAGTGGGATGGATCTCGGTTTGTGTGGTGCATGTGTACGTGTGTGTGTTTTCAATGCTGGCCCGATCACAGCTGGGCTCAACCTAATGCCCACTCTGAAGCCTTCCAACGTGCCCCAGTTAGCAGGGCTCACAACCCAGTGACATGGTGGGCCGGGGTTGGTAGAGTCCCCAGTGTTGGGGTGTTTTTACGCTTCGATGCATCCACACAAAGGACTTGGCCCCATAACCTATAAGCCCTCTAATCCATTCTGTAAACATTCAAGGGATGCCCACTTTTACAACAAATGCCCATGCATGGGTACACAGCTACGCCTGCCACACGCTGGCCAGGTTCCGATGTGTGAAATCTATTTGTGAGTAAATTTGGCAACGGGGGCACTATCACATTATGATTCTTTGTTTTCCCATCATTACTGAGTATTACTACAATTCATAACTACATCCATTTTAATATGACACAGGCTGAGCCAAATGTCATGGTGCAGCAATTCTGTAGGGCTGTCCTCGACCAAAGAAATGCTCATAAGATTTTGAGATGAATCGATTAGTTAATCTAATCGACAGATCTGTAAAACAGTTTCTCCAGAAATAATCATGCAAAAGCAGCACTTTGTATGTGCTCATAAGTTTCTTGGAACTAAGTCGTTGAGCATGAAAAATACATTAAATCAGCCAAAACAACCGATTAGTTGACTAATCGACTAAGAGGGAGAAGCACTACAATGGTAAATCTATAATTTTTCTAATTCATCTAAAGAAAATGTCATTTTCTATATTATTGAGTGCAGCTTTCAAGGCATTTCATTGAAAGGAGAACATGCAATGAAGGACAAGTATCAGATCATCTCCTCCAGAATTGCCCAAAACTCTTCTTTTCCAGCTCAACTCAGATCCCCTTGATGCATATCGTGTTGCTCGTCAATGTCACGGTAGAGGCGTATACTCTTTCACTTGCATACCAAAAGCAGCATCTCAACTCCCATGTTCACTGTAAGCCATATGGCCATCTGAATGATTGACCCTTATGAACCCACAACAATCCAAAACCCCCACCAGCCACATACAAAAGAAGACCTGGTGCAGTGCCACTGACTCTGTCATGATATCCAGGAATAGCAACATGCACACAGAGGAACAGGCATAAACAGCCTGATGTAATAATTAGAAACGCATGATTGCTCTGACAACCATCATTTTGCCATAATGTTTCCTGATTAACATTTTAACAAACTTATCACACACTGAGCCTTCACATTTGCGAGCACTGAGTTACTAACGGCAGATTGACTCTGTCAGCATCATCTTTTCAGCCATTTCTACACATTTGTATCATTAACATCAACTAGATCAATGTGAACAAGTGTGATGAGAAAACACATTGAGAAAATGATGAGCCACTTACCCAAAAGATGAGGTTAAAGATGAACATCATATACTTCAAGCAGCAGAGGCAGCCTCTTGCCATGTTGCACTTCTTGAATTCTAAAAGGAACACAAAGGATAGATCCAGGTAAAAGACTACGTATTTGCTGCCTTTGGGAGAGCTGTACTTGTTGTTGGTCTTGTCTCCTGCGCTGGCGTCAGCGGCTGCTCCAGCCTGCCCCTGCTGTGCGCTTTTGCGCGGCCCCGTGGAGCCGTAGAATGCTCCGGCAGTGAAGCCGCGGCCGCCAAACGGGCGGCCAGACGTGGAGGCTTGAGCAAAATCGGAGTCACGGCTATCTACGGAGGGGCTTCGGTGAATGGCTGACTCCTCACTGCTGGACTTCTCCATGCTCTAGGGCTGCAGCTGCTGATGAAGGGCTCCCTGATGCACAGTCTACCATAGTCTCAGGGATGACAGGACAGAACAACTCGCCCTCCAAATCGCCACTGCTTCACACTCTGAAGCACAAAGATATGACAGCCTCACAGAGACACAACTATGTCCACCTCACAGCACACAGTTGGGCAAGTAAGTCTTCAGTATAGAAGTGAATGGAGCTGCACATTTCCGGCACCACTACCAGGCGTAAGTGCTTCCTGCTGCTGTCTTGCTGTGATAGTAGCTTTGCAGAAGAGTCCTGTGAGGAGCATTACCCTCGCCTTATTACAGGACAGTCTTTCGGGGAACAAGTTGCACTACTCCCTCTATCCCTTCTTGTAATATCACTCTCCTCCTGCGCTGCTTATTGCAGCCGGGCTGTTCCAGTGAAAGGCACCCCGGTGCGTCTCAGCTGCTCCACTTCCACGTTCTCTTGCTGAACCTGGGAACTTTTCTCCTGTCCTCTCTCCACTGCTCTGCTCCTTCTCTGTGCTCCTCTTCTCAGTGTGCTCTGATGTGCTCTGCTCTTCCTTTACTCTGTCTCTCTCTCTGTCTGAGTGTGCCTGTCTTCTCTAGTGTACCATTCTGTGCTCAGCGGCTCAGTCCTCCGCACTGCCTGCGCTCTGCTCTCCCAATAGCAGCGCTCCAGCTGATGTGCTATTATCGGCAGACGCAACTAACGGGCATTCCCTGTCCCCCAACAAGAGCACTGCCCTCCTCCCCCAACTCTCTCGCTCTCTCTCGCGCTCTCTCTCCCTCGGCCCCTCCCCGCTGCCGAGCAGACAGCCAATGCAGCAGCTGCAGCCAGACTGGAGCTCCTCCCCTGTGCCTTTAATAAGCCCATCACTGTTTGCTTTAACTATACATGTTCAGCAATTTCACCGTTGCTGTCAGGGGAATTGAGAGGCCAGAGATGAGTTTAAGAATATCAAACAGACAAACAGAAAGGTGTCAAGGAAAGTGTAGTGTAGTGTAGTGGTTGTGAGTGAAGCAGCAGGGTTGGGGTGTGTGCGTGTGTGTGTGTGTGTTACATGGAAATTGCTGGCAGGCTCTTTTGCATGCAGAGTTCTCAGTCTGCTGATGACACCTGCGATTTCACACATGCCAGTATAGCTTCTCACACTGTTTGAATTTGTGATCTGTAATTTCATTGATTAACGTTGCTATAAATAAGCCACAGTTAGGACTGACGGCGTGTGATTCATCGAACATTTTCCGAAAACCAGAGCGAAACGTTGGGGCGACTATCACTGGAGTGATAACTGCAGGCTCTGGCAGCGACAGCACTGAGTTGCACTTTGGTCACGCTGTTGCTCTGCCTTATTCATCACTGCACTGCCCACATCCATGTAAGGGAGACCCAATTAACTGGCAGTGTCCAGGCTTTGGAATTATGGCACCATCTGAAGTACGGAAAGGGGATAGTGGCTTTAAGATGCCAAACACTCTCCGAGGAAAAGCCAGGGTCAAACACTGAACAGCCCTGCTGATTCACACGCTCAAGCCGAGTAGATATTACAGAGCTTTGGCTTTAAATGTACTTTGCTCCCCAAATATCTACACGTGAATATCATCAGAGAATATAGGCCTACTGGCTAGGTAGTGACTGTGGGGGTGGCAACTGTCAAATTTGATCATAACAGGGTAATTATTGGCAGTCGTGTGTATGCGAGTGAGCTCGCTGGAGCGTAATTAACCTGAGTTGAAAGAAACAATTGAAATAACAATATAATTACCCTTATTGACTCCCAGGGTCTATTTTTTTTCTCCAGGCCTGTCAAGCTAAATCCGGTCTATCCCTAGACTGCGCATTGTTCTGCTTTGGTAATGGTCTTCTGTCAGCTGAGTGCCGGTGATGGCTCAACTGCCAGACAGATGGAGAGAGAGTTTCAACTGAATGGTCTTAAAGGTAAATCCAGTAATACCCAATCGACACAGACGAGCTAATCCATCTTGTGTTTCACCATTGTAGAGTAAAAAAACAGCCTTGAGGAAGCGGATCTATTGTGCTTGTAACGCATGATAAAGGAGGTAAGATCAAGTATGATGATTTATAAATGACAGAATATGAAAACTTACTTTGCTTATTAAATAATATTTACACCTGGGTCTTGCAGTATCGATTTAAAGGAAGTGTTTATACCATTCTCATGTCTGTACGCTAAATATAAGAATACAGCCTGCAGCCGGTTAGCTTAGCTTAGCATCAAGACTGGGAACAGGGGGACATGGCTAGTCTGAGCCTGTCCCGAGGTGATAAAATAAATAAATAAAAACGACCTACCTACCGGTACCCGGCCACAGCCAAGGAGGTGGATTTTGTTTCCTTTGGACAGAGCCATGCTAGCTATGTCCCCATGTTTCCAGTCTTTAGCCAAGCTAAGCTAACCATCTACTGGCTGTAGCCTTATATATACTGTACACACATGAAAGTGCTATCAATCTTATCATCTCTATGCTCCGCAAGAAAGCCAACAAGCATATTTCCCAAAATGTCAAACTATTGCTTTAGGTAAACAAATTGTTAGTGAAAATATTCTTCATATTTTCGTTATAAAGAGACAGAAACTAAGTGTTTCCGACACTGCCATGTTTTAGTTATGAAGAACAAAATGCAAACAGTTTAATATTTAGCTTTCAAGGACACAGTTAGTAAATCGGTGCAGCTCTCAGGAGAAAATCACATATTTCCACATTTTGAGGAACTAACAAAAGATGTGCTTATTTTTTTATCTTGACCATGCATTTTTGAAGGTTTCTATATGGCTCTGAAATACTATCATTAATTGAAAGATTACATAATGTTCAGAATCTCACACACTGAAGCTGGGAGACTTTGACCTGACACCAGCAGTTTAACAGATCATTTGCTTTAGCCGTGTTGGCTGTTCCTGAGTCAGATCTTTTATCTGCAAGATGCCGCAACTCCAAATCATCAAGGCAAATCCGTTATAGCGCTGCCAACGGTTGACGTCACATGATGAAAATAGCTGCTCACAAGTTACAAGTGACAAGGTTTTCCCATCAGCCCTTTTGAATAAACGTGAAAAGCTGCAAAAACTGTCAGAGTCCAGGCGCTTTCCATCCAGTGAGTTTCAGGTTCAGCTTAATTCCAAGTTCAATACAATTTACGTCAGTGCTGCTCTCTCTGAGAGTTACACACATTTATCAAAGCTCAAAGTGGGGCTCTTCGTGTGCATGTTACTGATTCCTCAAGCAGCCAGAAAGACACACCTGAGCCCGTTCCCTCCACGCACAGATCGAATCAGAGCAACGGGGCTCTGCGCTTCTGCATTTGGTTGAGGGGGTACAGCAAGAGAGAAAGACACTAAGCGAGACTCGGGAGAGATGGACGTCTATAGGATGACACGGAGGAGTTGATGAAACCTATGCGGAGCACAGCAGAGAAGACCAGAGCAGAGATCCTGGGCTGGAGCGTGTGAGTGGGATGAGATCATATTCAAACATTCTATCACTCTATGATGCCGAGTAAATCTGGCACATCTTTTGATATATGTATGGTGCAAAGACAGACGGGACGGAGGAGATTAAAGCTCACGGGGAAGCAACAGGGACTCTCCCATAGCTCTTCAGACAAGGCTTTTACAAAATGCTGTCAAAGGAAATAATAAAATACCTGTGCAATGGAATCCTTCATTAGGAACATAAACTACAGCTGAACGACTCCAATATCATCTCTATCTTTAAATTACCTGAAAAAAAAGTATATATAT
>CALSBV010012175.1:16873923-16896017 GCA_943590825.1 Bovichtus diacanthus
ATACAACAAATAGGACCGGAGTTAAAGGTCTCGCTGACCTTTATATAAACTACTTCTTTGGTACGAGGGAAGGGCACCTATGTGACTTTCAGGTTGAACTTTTCCACTCCACTCTCTCTGACGACTCTGCTGCATCCACATTAATATTCATAATATCAGCTCAAATTTCACACTGCAAATTCATTAGACCCAAGTTACTCAAGGTGACTGCAGGGAAGGGAAACATCTATTTGAGAATAATGTTTGAGAAAATATACTCGACACGCAACCCTTTTCAACCATCTGCTACAATGTAGGACTAAAGGAAACGTAATCTGCGGTAATAGCTTGTGCTGGTAAACATAATGTTTCATACTTTATACATCCCTAACCACTTAACCAGAGAAATGAAAAAATGTAGGGAATGGCTCCACAGCTACACTGGGAAGAGTGCTATCGCCATGTATTCTAATTGTGATTTGTCTATCATTAGCCATCTCATTATTAGATGCTATTTTTGCCTTCAATCATCATTGTTTTCAGCTTCTTTTTTGTTGTTGTGTTGTAATGGTTTCAGCTTTTTTTCTTTTCTTTTTTTTCCTCCAAGAAAGCCTTCTGTGTGCTGTGATTGTCTCCACAAATCACAGCAAAGCTGACACACTCAGCCTGCGAGCTTTAATGGATATGTGATACAGGCTATTAAACGAGCCTCCGGGATCGCATTTGCAAAGCTTCCATATAGCAGAAATGATCTGGGATCACCGTTTAGGGTCACGTGTCCAAGTTAGCGGCACTGTAAGATATATAATGCATTCCTGATATGTGCCTAGAATTAGGTAGGCTAAGCTCCAGGCGGGATGGAGGGACATTGAGTGTTTCAGTCGGCACACACAATGACAAGCTGAGGGTGTCAACATCTGTGTCGGCCTGGAAATCAGGGTCAGAGGTCCTCCCCGTCTGCCTGCAGCTTTACAGCCAAAGCCCACTTTTTTTTTTTTATTACCCTGACATGCCTCTTCCCCACCCCCACTAACCCAAATATCACCCCGATATTTCTGCTTATTGTTGCACCTTTTTCAAGCAGCTTTAAGGAAAATGGAATTAGCTTTAAACTGTGCTGACGAGGAATTTCAAACAGAGATTAGGGCCTTACAGTGTTCTCTATCTGTAGTGGTTTTGACACACCAATCACAACATATAATATGGAGATAGGGCATGAATAAGACACAAAAACAGAGTCTTGTGATTAGAGAGGAATAGACACTGCGATGCTGGAAGCATCCGTGATAATGAAATTGCGCCGCGTTGACAGCAACTCTGATAATGAAACGTCTTCATCGGGTGCTGCTGTGGTTGCTTTCAGATGTAGCTGTTGAAATAACAGAGTGCACTGTGGGAGTCCAGTCGTCTCCTGAATGTAATGGGATACAGCTTAGGTATTCTTAAAAAAATAACTCAATAAACACATTTATTAACTTCTGCTGTTAGATGTTTTTTTCTATGTAGTGCTTCCAGGCGGAGCTGTAGGGCATAGTTATTTCTCTGAGTAAAACAAATGTGGAAATACTCAATGTGACAATGATTTGATACGGCTCATACTAGAGCGAGAATCCTGTTGGGAATGAATAATTGATAACTGAGATGCACAAGAAAAGGGTTGTATTTCCCCAACAAATCCTAGCAGTGGATTTTGAATCGCTGGGGACTTTCTGTTTACTCAGATTATATTATGTATAACCAACTTCAAACACATAAAAACACTCACCTTCCTATTCAAAAACTATAGATGTGGTCACACGGGCACATACGAGACAAGGTGAAGTAGTGTATATCCTGTACTCTGCAGCTGGTTAACCACAGATACAGGGCATTTGCCGTGCTAAAGAAAGATTTAAACACCTCTTAGAAAAGACAACAGATCTTAAGTAGCTCACACTAAACTGAAGGAGAGAGCCTTTTGATGCGAGTTGACACTTGGGGCAGTAAATACTGAACGAAATGAGCCAAATAAGCACAAGCTGTTACTTTAAAGTAAATACTGGCTTATGATGTCTGATGCCGATCTTCCATAATCTAATATGTTATAATGATGAACAGAAACACCATAACTTATGGCGGCCCCAGAGTGCCGTTGCTTTTGTCACTGTGTGTGTGGGCTTGTGTCCTGCAGGTCCTCACTGAGCAGAGGTCAAGTGCCAGTGATCCAGAGTTAGTTAAGGCGGCCGATTGTTATTTTTGTTGCGTTGCCTTCTTTTGTTTAACACGGACAGCCGAGCCGAGCATTAACCACTGCATTCATACACTTTCATAGCCTACACCACCATCCTCACGTTTACCGACTAGAGCTTAAACGCATCATGATGTAGCCTCACTCAGTTAGCATTAGCTAACGTTAGCTGTCGTTAACTAGCTCTCCTCCTGCCGATTTCAACACGGGTTTCTTTTCACAATGTAGCATTATTGTCCCAAACACGTTTTTTTTATCCTCCCTGAGACAACAGTACTCCGTTGGTCTCGAGCCCCCCCGGTACCTGTGGTACTGTAGAAAACAACGATTACGGTCCCGTTTTCAGAATTTTTTGTGCCCAATCAATAATCGTTACATCCCCTAATATATAGGGAGTCCGCATAGTAATTAGCTATAAATTATATAATTGTGCTGTATCAATAAAAAGTGCCTCTCTACAGATGGGGACAATGTGCGGCAATAAAACAAGCATATTGTGTCAATTATTTCCACCCACGTTGGAAACTCTGCTATTATGACACATCCTGTCAATCTGTCATGAATCAGTCACTTAGTATAAATGCTGTCAAGTTAAATCCATAAGCTATTTGAATAAAGTGACCTATGATTCAAATTGAAATGTAAGCGTTTGAAACAGGATAAGCCAAAAAATGATCACAGCAAAGTGATCACACAGCGTTCAAGTGTCATCTATGTAGATTGAGCCGTAGTCCACACGGGAGGATTAATGCGTAGAACTGAGCCGACTGCCCTCTGGACTATGCTTTAGCCTGATTAGAGAAATCTGAGCTCAGCACCGAGCACATGCGGAGAAAGATAGAGCGATTACAGTGTGGACGAGACCTCTCTGCCAGGACCTTCATTTAGCTGGCCCTCTCCTTCCATGCATCCATGTTTAACGCAGCCTTGAGTGCAGGCCCAGGTCCAGTCCCAAGAGATACTCATTACAAGGCTGGCACACAGATCTCAGACACTGCCAAGACCCACATAGACAACTTCAGCAGATCAAATGCAAAATGACAGAATAATATACCTCCACTCTTGTGCCATAATACTGCAATGCAGTTTTCGATACAGTTCTCCGGTATTTCCCCCACACAATATACCCAACGAGTACACTGGTGAATAGTATAAAAACCACTGATCCAGTTTTTGTCATGACATGAAAGAAAGACCAATGAATATTGCAAAATATCTCAATTAAGACAGTCAAGCGTTGCAGCAGACGGCATGGCAAAGAAAAAAAAAAAATGGTACAAACACAACAAAAAAATGTTATTCTCTATTCAAGGTCCCACATTATGAAATGTTCATGATGTGGTTGTAAATATAATATGGCTGCACATAATCTCCTCCTTCAGTCACAGCGTACAAAGCAGAAAGGATTGTTGAGCATGTTAAGAAAGTATATTGCTCTGGGAAAACGAAAAGTTTTACTGTCAAATACCGGTTTGATGGTTTTAGGCAACTACCGAATGATATCATCAGTGGGTACTATGGTGAGGCGATTGCCATTTGGAGCCCCAAGAACGTTCCTTAAAAGTTCTGATAAGATGAGGAACGTACCTTTACAGAACGTTGGCGACGTCCTCTTTTGGTTATGAAAGTGCTGCACTTCAAATGTCCCTATATATCTTTTAGGGGACGTTCCATTTTGGTTATTTTATGGTCACATTGCCACATTACAAAGAAGACTTTAAGACAACATTACCGTATTGTTCTCTGTTACTCACATGGGGACGTTTCATTCACCCACTTTTCCATGTTTTTGTAATGACCTGTAGGGCATCTACTGACTTTCCTGTCGATATTTTTAATATAATTAGTTCTAAATCTCACACAACCATGGCTCTTTGAATATACCAGAAACTTTCTGTGCAGTAGACATATATAATTAGCTCAGAGAAGCTATTCCCATCGAGCCGAGTTGTGTTCTACTTTGTGTACGAGTCTGAACATTCTCAATACAATCGGTGGCCTTGCAATTAAAGTCAATAAATAAAGCAAACTATTAATTGTATACGAATATACAGTAAACAGATGAAAGCATGACGTCGTACACGAGGGCCTTCATGAATTCAGAAGACTTGCTGAGAACGTCACTCAAGTTGCCTTGATGCCTGTATGTCAAAGTTTTAACAGAACCTCACTTCAAATATCATCGACTGACGAGGAAAGAGCATATTTTAAGTGGCATAGTGCTAGCAGCTTTTCAGAGAGGCCTTATAGTTCACATCCAGCCGCACCGCTCTGTCACTTAGTCTCTCTATCTTCTTCCGTCCTCCCAATAGCCTGAGCTACCCTCTCAATAAAGCATCATACCGGCGATTAAAATAGACAACTCCGCTTCAATATGTGTCTTAGGTGGACACAACCATTTTTGTGACTCCCCTCTGTGTTGCCCATGGGTTTCTGAAGTGCTGCCACTCTCACTGGCCTTGCCATCTGCCGGTCGCTTTGGTGATATGAGGTCATTTCAGGTAGCTCTTTACTGGCGATCGAATGATGCGAGCTCCATACATTTTACGATGGCTTGAGTGGGGAATAGAAAATAAGGAAATAGAATTGCCGATGCCTTGATCATCACTTTAAAGAGAGGCTGAAGAGAGGCTCTGTGGATGGCATCTACTGACATGTATAACCCACACCAACAGCATCACTGGAAGCAGAGCCTACTTTAAAACAGCAAACTACAAAAGGAAAAGACAATGGCAATCTTCTGCAACTAGCCAGTAAATCTACAGTTGATAATGATGAACAGACAGGCAAGAAAATTACGCTTACAAAAAAGGGACCTTAAAATGCATAAAAGAAGCAGACTGGCTGAAATGCTTGCAGACTCTATCGATGAAAACTGTTAATGTTTTTGGCAATTTTGGAAATAACTGTTGCCGAGACTCAAAAAAAAAAAAAAGCAACCCTGGAGCTCTTTCTGTCTTTCTATCCTCCTGCTCGCCACTCAGGGATAAATCAAACAAGGGTATTCCCTCTGCAGATTTAGGGCAGTCAAGAAGAGTGCTGCGAGTGTGTTGGATGGGGTACAGTGCTCCTGCTGATGAGTAAAATTTTTTATTTTATTTTTGGCCGACTAAAGGACTGTGTGGCTGCGACCCTGTGCTGTGATGCAGGTCACCGAGCTAAGTGGATGGCTGTCGGACATGCTCGCTGAGGCCAATACAGCAGCCGCCATCGCTGGCATTCTAGCAAGCTAAACGATTCATTAGTCCCTAAATCTCAACCCTGATCTCTCCATCTGTGTCTTGTTTATTTAAAGTGAATATTTCTTGCATAAAACGAATCATTTATTTAATCCGATACAACACCTCTCTTTATCATCTCAAAGCTCACCTGCCAATCAGCGACAAGTCCACAGTATTGGGCATACCGAAAAGGAAAAGCATGGAAAAATAAAACAGAGAAAGGTGGGGACTTTTACCCTTGAAAAAAAAAGAAAAAGCGTACCCAACAACACGGCGCAGGAAAAAGAGAAAGATATTATTTATGTCAGTTAAAGTGTGGTCCTAATTTGACAACTGAAGTTAGCGGACAGTGAGCCATGGATTTCAGATGACAGAATTCACAACTTGGATTAAATCTTATGAAAAAATATTTCAATTCTTTTGATCGGTGGACTCTTACGGACTAAAGGAATATAAATAATTGAAGAACGGACATATATTCAGGCTTTATAGCCACTTCAAAGGCAGGAAGTCACCACTAACTATGTGTAACATGTCTATATCGACAAAAGTTACGTGGCATATAATTGAGGAGTAAAAGCCACCCAATTTCCCCAGAATATATCGTCCATGTTTAGCCTCCATTTCATCTCCTCCGTGTGCTTTCAGCATCCCCCCCCCCACCCTCCAGCCAGCTCTGTTGGTGTCCTCTCTGTTTGGAGATGAAAGATGGTGATCCTGCTGTCAAACAGCTTGTAAGAGGCTAATGTGAAAAGTGAGTGCACAACACTGCGAGATGTAAGTCGCTCGGGCTTACACTTAATGATTCATTATTCTTTGTTGCCATAACTCCACTCATTTTAATTATCCCTGTGTGAATTGCTTTCCAAACAAACAGCATGACATGCTGTTTGTTTGTATGAAAATGCATGTAGAAAAGGAAGAGAAAAGCGTGCCTGCGTGTGTACACTCCACTTTTTTACTCTTTTTGTTGAACCACTGGGTCTTCATGGATTTGCCTGTGCATCCATGTGGATTTTCCTTTTTTGTTCTGTCTGTGCCTAGAAGGTCCCTTACTGTCACATTTGGAAGGCTCACTTTGCCTGCCTCCTGTGTACTCAGTACACAAGAACTCTTGCCTTTCCCTTCACCACAGCAAGTCGCGCGTGCTTCCTGCCATCTCCGCAGACAGGGAATAACAATTAGAGTGAATCTGCAGCCAGAAAATAAAATGAAAAACATTTGGCACATCATAGGACACCTCCACACGATTCCCTGGGAACAATGAAGCCCTAAGGGTTAGAGGGGAGGAAGACTGCCTCCCCCCTCATCCCTCCTGTGATTTCTAGCTATATTGGCTTTAAGGTGTTGCTGGCATCAGAGCCAAATATTCGTTTTCGCAAGGGCTGCAACATCAACGTTTCACGCATTGCAGACATGTTTGGTTGTTGCGATTTAATTAGTCAAACTTCTTCTTGACTGTTTCCGAGATGTCAAGCATGTCAAGTGGAGATGTCTTGCAGGGGCGTTAAACAGTGTAATTTTGTTAGTTTTGAAGGAGGAAATTATCAGTGATGTCTTGTTAAAAAGAACATTTCATCTCGACATTCTGGTATTCAAAATGATGCTGCATTTACTTGGAGTCACTCATCATCGCACACACTGTGCATTTCTAGCCTCAAAGCCCGTGAAGTGCCTGAGGTTTAATTTATCACTGTAACATTGTAACATTCAGGACTTCCCGTGGAGGAGTTATTCGTCAAAGAGACACTGGAGTAGTGAATGAAGTGAGAATAAATATACAGAACTCCGGAGATGTGTGCAAACCAGATCCAGATCACGTTTACAACAACAACTTTTCCCTGGCCTGCATGATCTGCACTAGGGTTTAATCCCCGGAATACAAATCGTATATGATACGTACAAATCATACGCATCACTACAGAAATATGTGCGTCCTTTACGCAAGGGCTTTACGTCCTGCAGCGTGCATGCAAAACTCTCTGCAACGGGCACACAAAGCAATGTCCGCCACCAGCTTTACATGAAAATACTTCAAAAGAAGATTGAAGATGCAGACTGAACGCTAACAGAATATGGGATCAGTCTCGGCTTATTAGAATGACTTTGAAAACGTCAAATGACTTTCTTTAAAACAATTGCGTTTGTTTATACAGTGATAAATTGTGAAATGTCACGTCCACGAGGCTGCTCTCAGTAAGCGGCATGCAAAGTTTATGTCATGTTCATTCGAACGTTGGTTAACACAGACGGCATTCTTTTACCTCAATAATTATTAATAACCAACAAATGATTCCCTAAGAGCGGTCAAGTTGGGAACCTATAGGTTTATGGGTTCAATATGACCAATACGCTTTGACTGTAACCAAAGTTATACCTTAAAAATAAGTCAATTTCCCGGGAATATCCCAGGCACCTAAAAAAGTGTCTGCTCATGCTTTCAGCCTGTGACACGTCACAATCTACATGAGCCTCTTGACATGCACATGCATGAGCACAATGGCTCTCTTTTTAGCCAAAAATGTAATTTTCTCACATTTGCATATCCTCTTCCAACCGTGACCACATCACACACGTGCTGTGAAATAGAGAAGCATTTCATTACCTTGGTTAAGCACTAAGCTCACTTGACAAGGGATCTACAAGGCTTGGCAAATTTTGTACAGTGAAAGTGCTTATGGCTAAGTCTCATTTTTTCCCCTCTATTGCACACACTACTAGCATTTAATGTAGTCCTATTCCACGTCCCCAGTGTCTTCATTAGGCATGCAGTAATAAATTGCAATACCAAAAGGCTAAGATACATACCATATTAATTTTCTCTAAAACACGCAGTGCAAGCGTAAGACTGTTAGAGCAAGAGTGTCTTTAACACTAAGGTTTCAGCGAAAGTACATGTTTGGTATGTAGTGAGCATACGACTGTGAATACGAGACTTGGATTATACTGCACGAGTTTGTAAGCGGCCGCTTTGATATAGTGTTACTGTTGTTAAACGTGGCCACCATTTACCTCAATCCATCAAGAATATTCTCAATTGTTGTACAGCTCGTTCCACCGTGGAGGAATGCAAGGGGAAAAAAAACTGAAGTTGTCAAGAATTCAAGGTAACACAGGGTGAGTTGTTGATATACAAATGATCGTTTTGGGGGTTGAAGTTTTCCTTTAAGTCCAGTTGAAAGCCAAAGATAAGACACTTGCTTATCATAAGATGCATTCCTTATTGATGTGGGCAGCAGCTCAAGGGTGGCTTGTCAATAGAGTAGGAAAAGTCAATGTGAAGAATAATCATGTTCTTATTTAGGTGGTGACAAACGAGTAGTCTGCAGGGCTGGTGTGACACCAGGACATAGAGTTAAAGAGACAGGATATGCTGCAGCATGTCTTCCCCAAAGCTTATGAACTGGAAAGGTTAGTCGAGTCCATGTTCATTTACAGACTTGGAAGGAGACACGCACATCCATTTATGCCCACGCACGCATTGAAATATGCACATGTGTGTGTGTTCGTGTTAGTAGAGATTTTTTTTTCCACAAGGTGAAAGAGCAGGGACATGTATTCTGCCCGATGGCAGAATGTTTTTTACATAACACAACGACTGATAGCTTGTGACATAAGGGGCCGTGTAGTTGTGACACGTTGTATCTATGACTTTGGAAGGCCTGGTGGCACTGGTGTTAAAATACCCTCTGCAGTAATCTCGGAGCTGATCTACTTCATCGAGCTGGCACAATCACAGGAGACATGGAGTAAAGCAAAAAAAAAGCATGGGATGGAGCTTTTAGGTAACAGAAATGTGCTTTCACCAGCATAACACATCCCCCCCCCCCCTCTGCTCTCCCGCTTCACTTTTCTTCATACTCACGGGGGCAGGGCCGAGTGGACGGATGGATTCACTACCGCTCTGTCCAAGTGCCAAATCTCATGTACAGGCTCATTACTCTGATTTGAGCTGCATGTAAAATAAGCCCTGCAATCAGAAAGGGTAACCCAGGCTAAGACAGAGTCCACATGTTTTGCAATTGCTATCATACGAAGGAGGTTGAATCAGCAATTTATGATATGTCATTGCCTGTAACACGAGGAAGTATGGCTCTGCACTACTGATGAAATAATAAAAGAAGAAAAGAAGAATGGATATTCCCCTCAGAGAAAAGAGTGATGGCAGAGAGTTCTACCTGGAGTCAAAGAAAGCTTTGAGCTTTAAAACTGTGAGTTTACTACAGTTGGCTATACACTTTACTTCTAAGTGACTTTAAGGTGAGACACTGTTGAAAGGGCAAACATCTTCCTCGCTTTAGTCCTGGCTCCGTCTTTTTTTTTCATTTTTAGGAGGCAGTAAAAATGGACCTCGGTGAAAACTTTGGACATGGATTCTTGAAAAGTTAGATTGCCGAAATGGGGGGGTGGAATCTTAAAAAAAAAAACTTGTCATGCAGTCAGAGTAATTGGTGGACATATCGTCAATCTTTTCAAATGAAATAAGGAGGCAAATCCACTTTAGTCTCCAGCTTACATCAATCACTGCTCCTAATTAAACGGGTTGATAGGATGCAGCCAATATCTGATATAGGGTTGAAGACTTTATTTGTAAGTCTTACTCTCTCTCCCTCCATCCTTTATGTGGGTTTTCTGTAGCATTAGACTAAAGTTTTACACTGAAAACCTATGAAAACATGATCTAATTATACAATGTTGTTCGTTTTATAACCCCCTTTGTAGCGAAAGCCCCTAAAATGTTACATAGCACACCCTCAGTACACACTGTACTTGAGTATAGTATCCACTCCCAGCTCCCACTTAAAACATCTCAGTTCCGGTAACACGAAAGTGCGACTTGGACTCCAAGGCAGTAATGAGAAATGAATCGAGTTGGAGAGATGAACAGCTCCCTCTGCTTTCAGTGTTAACCATGTGTTTCAACCACGTGATAACTCGCATCAATCAGACTTTTAAAAAAATCAAACCCTCCAGATCACACAGTAACAGTTTACACAAAACTTAATAATAGAAGTAAACTCGCCCACATTATACAACCAGAAAGCAAGCGTTTACAAGTTCACTTTCACAGGGTGTCAAGATACCGGCACGTTAAGAACAAGGCAACGTTGAGTGCTTACCTTGCCTACCTTGAGGGTTCAACGCATGGTTGCACCAAGGCTACAGTTCTACAAAGAAACAGACTGGAGTTGTGTGGGTTCGCAGACAACCCTGGATTAACAATTTACACCCAAAAGAGGAGTTTTTTGTGACATTGGCAGCCAACAAAGCACTAGTGTCCTTGTGTTTTTCATAGTGGAGGAACATGAACCTTCCTTCACTTTGCTAACCAATTAGCTCGAAAATCATCTTGCTCTCATGCACACCGTGAGCAAACTTTTTTCAGATATAATTGAAGATCCAATGCCAAACCCATATGTAGAAATAATTCATGGTTTGAATGAATTAGCAGTTAATGTGGATGTGACTCCATCTGCCGCCAGTTTCTCCACAGCTACTGGATGGATTACCATAACATGTGGTACATACAGTATATTCATCTCCACCTTTTGTAATGACTTTAGTGATCCCTTGACTTTTCGTGTGCTGTACAGCCAGTTGTTCCATTACCCTGGTGTATCCTAAATGCCCTGTTCGGTCCTTTCTAAAAGTTATTCCAAGGGAGGTACACAAATCCGACATTGACGTCAGTAAACATACCGAGGCAAACGAAAGACAGACCATTTACTATCTGTGCTAAGAGATGACATCAGTTGTTTTGTTTTCATCTCCTGTGGAAGAATGCCATGAAAAGGGTCCATGGGTTTAGCACAGCGGTCAAAAACTGCCATTGAATACTTGGTCGGGTTGTTAGGCTTGATTACATAATCTTTGATCAGATATCCCAAAATGTAACTTTAATATGTTAAGAGCTGAGTTAGATGCGTTGGGCAGTTTGGCATTTTTTGTTAAATGGAAAAAAAGGATTAGAATGCGATTTTGTAAGGTAAGGTAATGGAAAAAGTGAAAAACTTAAGAATTGTATTGGAGCCTTTATGATACCCAACCCACTCGTCAATGAGTTCACTTTGATGCATTGTCATTTTCCTAGCGAGGTACTGGATGTTGGCAGTACTACAGACAAACAGTTGCACACAGTGGGTCTCCCTGCTTGGCTGTCCAGTAGTGGGACCTCATCCAGGTTGAATATTCTCTCCAGCAGTGCGTAAACAGAGGCTGTGGACCAGCTCTCTGGGCACTTTGGCACCCCAACAATCCTAACATTATGCCTCACTGCGAAGTCCTTTCATTTGTCCTGCAGTGACTCAGTCAGATTGGCTGGCAGTTTCACTCTGTGCTCCAAAGGTAACTACCACGTGAGAGAACAAGCTCTGCTTTATTGCATGGAGAGTGCCACTCAAAGTGAACCACTCGGATGTCTCTGTATTCAAATACCTCACCAGGTTAGCTTTGGAACACATTAAAGCCTAGAATACAACCATTGTGATTTCGCTGTGGAATATGGTCATGACCTGGTTCTTGAAATGTCAACAAAGTCCTTCTGCAGGGAGGAGGGTCATTTACCCCCATTAGCCATGTGTTGAGACCTAGAGTCACATGGGATAAAGCAGCTTTTCCGTGGAGTTCCCGCTTACTTGAAGCCTGTGGGGGATCAGGGGGAACGGACCTCGGAGCTCGGGAAGTGGCATTTCATTGCTTTGGCCTGATGTGACCCATTTTGTGATGAAGATAAGGGTCAAGCAATGAAAACCTGCTGTTTAAACCGGTATTGTTTAATAAGAAAATGCCTCCCTGTACAGTAAATGTTATGATTATATAAACAGTAACTATATATCTTATCAAAGAAAGGCAATCATAGGAAAGACCCCAAAAACTAGGTTCTTACATTCTGTGATGCAAAGAACTCTTGTTTTTTTTCATAAACGAGAAGCAGATTGCTTGAGGGTTTAAAATGTTACAGTAACATACGATTGTCGTTATTTGTAGAAAATGCTAATGAAATGCTAAATGAAAATGAGTTCAGATGGGACTGATTCCAGCTCAGGTTAGATTGACTCTGAGGTTTTGGTCCAAGTTGGCACTGTGTCCGCACAGTCAACATTTTTGGAAGTAACCGGGCTCTCCTTCTCTCTAGAGGCTATTTGGCTCCATTAAAAGGAGAGTATGGATATTTTTAGGTGGGGTTGTATGAGGTACCTATGCATAATCGCTGTATTTCCTACAGTAGATGGCTGGAGTTTTAAAGGGTTAGTTCGGATTCCCCAGATTCACACAATCACACAAACAAACTAACGGAACGAGGGAGCGGTAGACCAACTTTTGTGTTTGGGCGGCAAGGTAAAGCAGTGTAAATATTCTAAATATAGCATACACTTAAACTGATATTGATTTTAGGAAGCTAAAATATGTTTTACTGTGGAACATTGCTTTGCTTCTAGGCTGGTACTCGTACACTATAGGTGATACACTGACTATGGACAAGTACTTCATACAACCCCACAAAACATCCAAACTGCCCCTTGAATTGTTTGTAAAGCATAAAACCCAACATACACAGACTTGCAAGTTGCCAGATTGACAGTCTATAACCCTAAACATGCAGCTTTCATTTGGAATTGTCAAAGTTTGGGCCGTTCCCAGAATGGAGTGGTCTCACATCCGTGCGTGCATTACATTACACGCTGCCTGCTGTCAGTCACCTGACACCCACAGGGGGAGTGCGAGTCTCTGCCAGGAATTAATCTCTCAGAAACATAACACCTTACAGTCTTATGGTTATGTGCATGTCATTTCATTTTCGGAATATCCGGAAAGAAGTTTGTCACAGTAAAGTCTAGATCATAAACACAAAACTCCTTTAAAACAGACATAACAAAACACACAATAAAGTGCAAAGCATATCATTTAATCATTACTTATATAAGGTAAATGTATTATGCACTTTCTTTATAATAGTATTACATTGTAATATATATGATATAATACAAACAAATGTTTCCAATAAATATTAACAATACATAACCCTGCTTCAGCGCACTGAGGAAACAACAACTATAATAACCCCGAGGACACGCCGACCTCCAGCTTTAGGTTTGATGCCGTTTACATTCACATCATATGGACAGTATAGGAAATGCAACCGCATCATTGTAAAGTGCATATGTGCTGTGTGAGAAAGAAGACTTTCGACAGGCGTGGCAACAGGAACTAAGAAGTGCGGTGCTTAGCGTAAGGAACTATTTGACATAATCTCAACGAACGTCATATTCAATCTTGGTAACAAATCCCTTGCAGTCAATGGCAAGTTTACAGTATGTCTTCAAACTACAGACGTCCGCAGACACTTAGTATATCACATAATGTTGCTTGTTTCAGGGCCTTAGCCTATAGTCATGGTCTTTAGCAAGTGAAAGACCTCATCAACTGAATTGAGGTCAGACAACTAATGTGGCTGGTCAAGACATTTCATTGGTTGGTCATAAAACTGCTCCTTGGCTGTCTAATCTGCATGTTGAAAGTACGCTTCTGCTGCATTGACGTAAAATCAGGGGACTTTATACAGTATAAAGGGGGATGACAACAACCTCAAACACTTTTTAAAGAGTCAGCACTTTCACTTCATAGTCGTAGTTTCATTGTGCAGGAGGAGAGCCAAACAATGAAAAACACCTCACTTGTCCGAACACTTTTCCGACTGCACTGTATGTAAATGGGCTGAATGTGTCAAGGTAAAATATTCTCTCTCCTCAGCAGCAAAACAAACTAAAATGTTAATCTAATGATGTGTGAGCAAGATGACAACTATTCTAATGACCATTAGAGGTGTGTTTGTGTTCGAAGCGGTAAATCAGAGGCCCTTACCGCAGTCTAACATGCTCCCTTCATGCAACAAACAAAAACACAGCGACTCCCAAAAGAGCAAAGGAAAGCAGGCTTCGTTCATATTACTTATTTATCACTCTCTTGCTTTTGCAGATGCACTCATGTTAGGTTTATGAACACATAAGAGGGTCAAAAAATTAATTACTATGCAAATAGAATGCAATGTTCCGCCTCCTTTTTTTTTTTTATACGCAGTATAGCCAGATGTTTATGTAACTGTACCATATCCACTTTCTCATACCAGTCCACTTTCTCATGTGTATCAATTAATCTGGATAATCACCATCCTAAAAAAATAATTAAAAATAAACTGTTCACCATTCCTGGAACAGAAAGAAATACAGAAGATATTTTAATTTCTGGGCTGCGCGGAGGAAAGGGAAGAGTAAATACCTGCCACCATCCACTACCTCGCTAGTATGTTTTAAAATATTCTCACAGACACAAAAATACAAATGAAGAACTCAGAGACAAATCTGCACTGCATCACATGTCAGCCTGATGACAAAGAGAGAGAGGCAAGTGATGAAAGTCTCAGAGGGCTGCTCCTGCTTGGGAGGAAAAAAGATGAAGAGCTAGGGACATTACAAAATTATCCATCAAGACATCTCATCAATTTGCTTCGGCTCCATCTCCTCGGAGGGAGGGAGGCGGCATGGGAAAAGAAAAGCATGGGCCGAGGGGGAGTGAGGTCAGGGGTTCAAGAATACCCATGGGCATCGATATTAGAGGGATAAAGGGAGGCTAAAACGAGCTTCAGCTGCTGACGCTTTTCAAACTGTCAGACGTTTGATTTTGATTTTTGTTTTTTGGCACAAAGTCCACCTCTTAGGAGCCACCATTACATCCACAGCAGTGTCCAAACTCCAGAGCGATGCAGAACAATTGTTCTCTGCTGTATTCAGCGTGCAAGTTATTTTCATTTGTTGAATTCAAGGCTCGACTTTTGCAGGCTGCATTCATGTCAGTCCTGAGACGCCTTTTTAGAATAAAGCATTTCAGAAGATTGAGTTTTCTCCTTGGAGTTAGTCCTCTGAGAAATATTGTCGGCCAATTGTGGATTCCTCCCTCGCCATGACTGCAGCATTGGGTAAGCATGAATGAGAAAACAGAGAAAAAGAAACGCATGCACGCGCACGCACGCGCACACACGCAGGCACACACGTAGTAGCGTGCAGAATGCAAAGTGAACAGAGGCACGAGAAGAAGCAATTTCTTGACATATTTGGCATGCACAATCTTTGTGTGAGAAAGCAACAACTGTGTTTGAATGAGAAGAAGAGAGTGAGGGAAAAACGGGATCTGAGAGACAGAGAGAGTTTGACAAAAATCTCACACGGGATAACTATTTTATTTCGGTGCAGCAGGAGACACCCTCGTGTGAAAAGGGTAACTGATGATACAGACTGATCTGATTCTGCTGATCTGATTTAGAGGAGAAAGGCTGCATTTAGCTAATGAAACCTCTAACATGGTGACGGATTAAACTAATGAAACAGCCCTGCCCTGAATATGGGATGTCTGATTCTGCAACAAAAACAATCAAAAACAGCTCTCCTAAAACGTTGCCGCCTGTCAGGACGTCTGCTTTCTGAGTGAGCCAATGAGGGGAGCATGGTCTGATCTGAACTACAGAGCAGTGACTGATTGGCTGACTGCTGAGGAGACTGGCAGCGGGCCTGCTGAGAGCACGGAGAGTGGAGCAGGTGTGTGCGGCAGGGCGTGCGAGTTCACAGCGTGTGTGGTGCTGGTAGGTGGTCGAGATGGAGAAAACACTATGTGGACTCATAATAGCTGAGGCTGAACACCAAGGCTTTGCTGTTCGTGCAGTGGAGGGACGAGCAAGTACTGCAGCAGCACGGACGGACTTGTTTTTAAGTGTCATGCACCAGTGACGTAAGAGAACTTGTCAGCAATTTTCTCATACTTAGGATTTTCTGTAAGGTACGATGACCGGGGGAAAATTAAAAACTACATCGCTTCAAAGAGGCACTCTGTCATGAGTGGTACTACTAAGCTTGCCTTCTGTGGCTTTGAAAGTGCTTTTCTAAAAGTCTATAAACGTAACGTTATCTTGAGTTAGGCTCGACACTTCATAACCGCTTCGAACCGGGGGAGTAGAGTTGGAAGTATGAGGATATTTAACCTGCAGGGAAGGTCCAATGAGAGACGCTATTGAGTTGCATTATGGGAAATGTAGGATCCGGCATTGTTTTGAAGGTGGACCAGCTAACCGAAGCCCACTACCTCAATGAGTGCACGGGCCATTCAATCATTTAATGCGGGACAAATTACTTTTTTATTTATTTTTTATTTTTGTCAAAGCATTAGTTTGATTAGTTGTTATTGTGATGTAAAGAGCATTTCAACAAATACTGCTTCTAAAATAAATTGCTTACGGAAGCTTTAAAAGACAAAATTCCTGCAAAGCCAGTGACAGTGGAGTTGGTGAAATCACATGCCGACTGCTACAGCTCAGTGCTAACTTCACTTGAAATGTTTCGGGTCCCATATGAAGACTGACCCTGCCAAGTTTTCCTCTGTTGATTTCCAACAGCACAACTGTGCGGTGTGAAAGTCTTCTTTTTCCTGTAGTCACAATTTTTTCGATTAAACTTGCGCTCAATGTTGTTGCGATTGTGGACTACACAAAGGGAATAAAAGCCATCCAAAGAGAGTGGATCAAACAGCACAATCATTTCAAACTTCCAATTACCAAAAGCATTAAAAAAATATAAAGTATATGCGCAACCCCCGTTACCGTGTATCAATGTTACCGGCCCTTTTTAAAGAGAATGAATCTGCTCTCTGTCTAATTGGGGTCTACTGAACAATCACCAAGTTTGCAGGCAATGGACCTGTGGTAATGAAAAGCCATTAGCAGCATTCTCCATTTAAACAGCACAGGCAGAACCAATTTGGAGTATTTTATTCCATACACCTGGAACCTATGACCTGTTTAGTGGTCCCAGGGCAGTGAAAGGAATATTGGAGCAGTGGCTCGTAAAGAGGGGATGTTACGGACAAAAATGATTAGTGGGTTTGAAACAAAAAGAGAAATAGAATATTACAACCTAAACTGGCATTACTAACTTTCAATAATGCAAAAACAATAAAACTTATTTAGTGCGCTCAAATGGCTTAAACATAAAACATGTTAATACACATATTTAATTTGTTGTAATAAATCTAACAATTAGGTGCATCATTTTTTTATATATTTTATATTCATATACAAACAGCCAGATTGCAGTGAAAAGATTTTAACACCATTCTGGAATAAAAATCTGTAAATATCAATTGGCAGCAAGTAAGAAATTAGCTACAATTTAGACTTCAAATGTTTTATTCAGTGTAAATAATGCTGGAATGTTATTTTACCTCAAACCTTAACACCCTTTAATATCTCACAACAGGATGTAACACACACATTTCAGGATTTAAAAAAAATGCGCTCTCCCTGCAGGCGACCACGCTAATTTAGCTTAGCTTAAGATTCACTCACCAAGAGGCAACAAAAAGAGTAATTTGCCCACAGCACACAGGTTCCTGAAGCCCCTCGGTCATTATTCTTGTCTGTTGCCCTTATTACTGCTTGGTTTCATCCACACATTTATTTTTTTTTATCAAAAAATATATAGGCAGTTGAGTTAACCTACTCTCTTTTCTCTGTTAAAACTGAAAATAATACTGAAAATAACATAATTTTCTAAGTTGACGAAGCTCTGCATGGCTCTGACGGCTGATCCCACAGGTGCTCTTTAGTATGGCAGGTGAAAGGACAACCCAGGAAGTCTCGCTTAATATTAAATGGTGCAGACAACTATGAAAAAATACCAAGGCACCACTAATTATTAAGCAATACGTCCTGGAGCCTGTTTAAAAAATAATAAGAAGAATTATGTAACATTTTCTCTACCACAGGCTTCGTATTTAATCCACTGCCGAAGCTGCTGGACGCTGTGCTTGGTGCAGGTTTCAGCCGCTTGTACCTCTGTAGCATATTCAGCGGGCTAACGACAGCCACAGGAGTGTTGTGGAGGTTATCCTGTAATCCCCAGAGCGAGAGCACACTCCCATCAAGCATACAAACGACACAAGAGGGCGAGTATAGTCTAGAACTGGTGCTCATTGCTTTATAAACGGCACAAAAAAAGCCTCCATTCTCCTTAGGAGGTGAAGGACGTGCTGTGTTTAAACATAAATTCATAAAACATCAGATTCAGTCGAGATATCTCAACGGTACGGGAGACTAGAGACGAGAACAAAGTGCTCTTGGACGTGCATCAGACACAGAGTTGGTGCATATGTGGAAACCAGCTGGACACATCTGAGCCTCGCCACCATTGATCTCTAGCTGCAAAATCAATCTAAAAGTCAAACACACTCACTCCTCACTCTTAAATACTAATAAAGCAAATGCCCTATGCTGAAACTATTCCCTCATGCTGCATCCACAACGTGTTTTGCACGCGTCTGTGCACATGCCTGATCCGTTTAAATATAGCACCAGTCACTGCATGCACACGGGTGTGGCCATCACTGCCTCTTAACGTGTGCTTGTATATAAAAGAAGACCTGGTAGAACGCTGTAGCAGTGGAGACATGACTCTCATCAAGATGTCTGACGGTGCAGTGCAGGGACCACACCAAGCCTGGACCAAAGCCACTGAGCAGGAAGAGGCTATAAATCCCTGTTCAGTCAGTCCAGGGACAGACGTAGACACAAGCGGTCTCCGCGTGCTGTCACAGAACTCCCCTCACAACTGCCTACAGCTTTACATACACGCACGCCACAACACACGTGTGCGGTACATTCACACACACATACTGGACGCTGTGGTCAACGAGCACCTAACACCGTCCACTGGGTGTGAATATAAAAAAAAGTGGTTTATGGGTCTAATGCAGACGTCAAGGGCATTGTGTTTTTGATTTACGGTGGCCCTGTGGCCGGATTGTGATGTATTGCAGAGGTGCGGCATTTTACATTGTAATGAATACTGTTGGGTGCGGGACCAGATAAATTCTGAAGACACTTTAGGGGGTGCTGTATGCCGGGCGCTCAGCCTCGAAGGTTGCCAAGGAGAAGCCAAATCATTATTTATAGAAATACCAGTGTTTGTTGTTGTTTTTTTGTTTTTTTTTTATTCATTCTTCAGCAAAACCACAAGCCAAACATTCACACATCTTTTAAAAAGGGCAAATTTTTTTTTTTTATTATAGTGGTGTAATATGAAGGAAGAAAATAATAAGTCCACCTGGATGACAGGAAGACATTGGATTTGAAAAAAAAATCAAACTGGATTTTCTAAAGGCCAGCTGGGGTTTCAATTCCAATGCATGTGGCAGCTCATGGCAATATGGAGCATGCACACTACAGACTATAATAACTATAACTAGAATAAAAGAAAGTCTGCTACTTGCCAATTGGTCGTTCCTCTTCTGCCTCCATTTCACGTGTCATCCCACTTCTGCACTCCCCCCTTTCATCTCTCTACAAATGTATTGGTATGGACAATGCTTTGACCGGGCACAGGAGGTGATGCAAGAACTTTGATGTGTTGTGTGCTGGACAGATAGAGCAGTGAATGCACATCATAAATCAAAATAACTAAACAGTCCTATTTGAGGAGGTGCACGTGCACAAGGAATGCTAAGCGCATAACTGACACTGATTGTGCAGCACAGTAATGCGTTTGATCCAAATATCATAAATCACACATCACAGGTTAAAGTGAGGCTGCGGCGAACTGCAAGCGCCCACTTGTTCCAATGCATGTGCTCCGCAATGCATAGCTGCTCACCGTCCGCTTGTGTGGTGGAAGGCTTGTCGTCAGAAGGAGATGATAACTGCTTCCACTTTAACATCATAACATGTGGTAATCCGCTTTAGGACAGATGATCTCTAGACAAAAGGGACACTTGCAAGGGACAAGCAAAGCCGGCGTACCTTATCCCCATCACTCGCACTCCTCCCCCACCTCAACGCGGAAATAACACGATACACAAAGCATTAATGCACATGTACTGTAAGCATGTGCGCGTACTCTAGCTGGTAATGTGCAACAATCTGAGACACCAGCCAACCTCACCCCCAAGTATAATCTCCCTTTTCACAGACAAGCTGTGTAAATCCCTTGGGGTGCTGAAAGGGCCACCTATGGGTGGGGCTTGAGAGAGAGCGAGAGATGTGGACCTACAGCTGGCCTCGGGTGGACAGGGTCAGGAAGCTTTCAGTTCTCAAACAGAACAATGGCTCCTCTCAACCCCCCCCCTCATGACGGCAGGGGATCGGTTAACATATTTAAAATAAGGCGAGTATATATGAAATATTTCCACGTTTTCGTGTAGTGCACGAGTGGAGCCCTGTGTCGTTAGGAGTTTTGTCCATACTTGAGGATTGTGCAACACGCAACTTACACACAATGCGTGACCAATAGTGAGTGCCAAGGCAGGAAGTGCTGTGTCTTTATGTTGCCAAAAGTACGAGTGTGCAGGGCGCGTGGTGGTGAATGATGCAGGAGACGGGATTTGAAGTCCCATCAGCGACTTGCAATGAATATTTACACAAACTCAGAATCCATCAACCATTCCATAGTTACCGTGCCCAAATAATATAGAAAGCAAGTATTTCCAAAAAAAAAAAAAAAAAAATGAAATGTTGGCACTGAGCATAACAAAAAACCTGTTATTGAATGTTACGTAAGGTTTTGCCGACTTATCCAATAGCCAAGTTCTTGCCTGGTGACAGGGTTGATCATTGCTGTAGCTTTAAATAATGATATGGAGATCACAGGCTGAGCCCCTCTTCCCCTCAGCCAACACCAGTGAGGGTATGCAGTGTTTTCAGTATTTGAATGTAAATAAAAAAGGCAATAGCGACCTAACACACAAAGCAACCAGGTCAGCCTCCCTTTGTCATAGATTGCGAGGTGAAAGGTTGCCTCTGATCTCTAGCAATATTCTACAGCATGACTAAAGACAACACATCTGTCTGTCTACATGGTCTGTACGCAGACCTTAGGGATTCAGAGTATGATCGCCTCAAATCTACCAGCCCCCCCACCTCTATCCCAACACACACACACACACAATTCCAACCTAGATTAAAGCTGCCACAGACCTATATCAGTGCATAATCCTTTGTTTAAAAGAATATCAGCATCTCAAATCAACAACAGTGTCAACATCCTCTCCAGAACGGCATTTCATGAAAAGAATCAGACAGATTATATCGGTTATCATTCAACGCAGAATATTACATTTAGATATACAATGGCGATTCAGGTATGCCTGTGGCAGCAACGAGATTCAAAAAAAATATATGATATGATTGTAGTCTCTATTGTCAGAGGATTAGTGTCGAGGTGAGAGCACAATCATAGTAGCGGGAAAAGGGACACGGAGTAAAGCGCAGAGGGGCCGACAGCTACAAAACGGACATGAATCAGAGGGAAGCATGAATTAAACTGAACAGATGAAAGATGTTGTTTGGACTTGTCACATGTTCATACACCAGGAGGCATTGACACACACGCACAAGCCATTTGGGCTCGACAGAGGGCCCCTCTTCTGAAAAAAAAACACCCAGGAAATCTCACATTAATCCTTACTCACTCTTCCCGCCCTGCACCATTTAAGACCACCCCCACACACACACACACACACACACACACACACACACACACACACACACACACACACACACACACACACACACACACACACACACACACACACACACACACACACACACACACACACACACACACACACACACA
>CALSBV010012175.1:16909203-16921031 GCA_943590825.1 Bovichtus diacanthus
ACACACACACACACACACACACACACACACACACACACACACACACATGCAGTAGGTGTTAGAAAGGGTTCAGGGGTCAGCTGTGGGCCAAGGTTCATGGTGTGCTGGTGAGGAAGAGTTATGACAGCTCTGCTCTATCTCATCAGCCTGACTGTCAACTCACACAACATCAATTATGTTTGAAAAGCCTCGCAGTTGAACACACAACGCCATGGGTCGCCATCACAACGGCTGCGCTACTTTACCACTCACACTTCAAAGAGACAAATCTAGAATGGGGCACAAATTGAGCTTACATGAAGTATGGGCCACAGATAAACATTTACAATATAGCTGGTCAGAGTTATAAAGCCACAACCTGCCGGCAGGTTTGAAGGGAATGCGTTTTCTTTTTTCGTAACACCAAACAATTTTCTATAGCCATAAACTGTAAAAACAGAAATTGTTGTAGATTCTCATATTTCTGGCGGTCCTTGAAAGAATCCTGTGTGACAAACGCTTCAATCAGGAAAGGTAACCAAATCTAAGCTTAAAGTGATATTCTATCAAAATCCCTTTATTCTAAATGTCTCATTTGAAATTTTGCCAAAAATAAACCATTGGAAATAACCAGATCCTGCAGAAAACGCTTAATTCTGCGCTCTTCAGTGCAACTCGGAAGTCATAAATGACTCGGCTGAGACCAATAGTCACGAGACAAAATGTATATAATAATAATATATAAACAATAATGGTAACTCTTTGGGTTCTTGGAAAAAGGTTGTATATATTCAATTTTCCCCACAATTTTAGTAAAATAAATGATCAAAGAAATTCAAATTGCAATTTTTTATAATTTTTTTATTTATGGCATTATAACTGTGTCATACTGCATAAAATACATTCCACGTTCTCCCTCCTTCTAGCCATGATGATGCAGGACTTCTATATTGCAGTGAAAAACGAGGCCACAGAGATGACATGAGCAAACAAAAACGCCCTAAAACTGCTTGTGGTTCAGAGGGTTGATAAGGTCAGTCTTTTTCTGGGATTGAGGTGTGTGTTTCCGTTTCAGCGTGTGCGTGCGTGTGTGTGTGTGTGTGTGTGTGCGCGCTTTGCCAAATTGATGTGGGCTTTTTCAAACAGCCAAAAAACGGAGATGCACAGGGGCCGAATAGGAGCCACATTAAAAATTAAAATAATCCAATTAAAAACTCCTCGTCTAACAAACCCCCCCCCCAAAAAAAAAAAATAATACACAAGACACAAACAAGGACAGGGAATAAAACTTAATTGAACGGAGATTGTTACGGTTAACTGGTCTGACAAATTGGTTGAAACCATTTCACAGCTACATTCTTCCTTGTAAGGAAACAAATAACTTTTTGTTTATAAGAGAAAGCTTGCCCTTCAAAACCGTCTTTAAGTGTAGGTTTCCAGCAGGATAATATGTAGTGCCCGTGGAACAGATGGCTATCTCATCGGGGGAAACATGTGGCGCGGAGTGAACAGCGTTAGAAGAGGGAGATACTGTACGAGGAGCCCCCAGGCAGGCTTGTTGTGATTATCGACGATTAGCCTCTCATTGGGCAGAGAAAGGAAAACTAATCTCCAAACATGAAAACTGGCCTGTACACCCTGCAGCAAGGTTCTGCTTTGTCATCAAGACGGTAAAAGCTGCTTAAGCGCTAAATGCTTTCCATTTTCCCATTATTTGACACTGAGCAATCCTATTTAAGTGGCCTGCAACAATACTGCCTTCTGATGTTTCCGGTTGTAGAATTGTGTCGAGATGATGTTGATTTTTGTTATGCATATCCACCTTTGAGGGAGGAGTAAAATATTAACCTTACAAGTTTACCCTCCCCCTCCGCCCGAGAAAATAAAATATCAAAATATTTTTGACCGAATACCTCGATATTGCGACGAGATTTTATTGTTGACTATTGGTGCTTTCCCAAAAATATTTACACAATGAGATTTTTGATTAATAATCATTTGACTTCACTTTACCGTTAGCAGCCTTTAAAACCAAAATCTAAGATCTTATATAGTTTCATATGGCGATATTGATATTTGATATACTGCCCAGCGCTACCCTATATATTTCAGGGTCCTCTGAAAACTGTGATCGGTATGTTTAGGAATGTTTGTTTTCAGGCAGTTTCCATCATCCTTTTTCTTAATTCTCCACGGTCTCGGTGTCTGAGATGAATTTGTGTGTGGGAGGTAAATAAACAGATGGACTCGGAGGACGGATGCAGAAAGCAAAATAAAATCACGACGACGCACAAAACAGAGTTATCACAAATGAAATAGAACAAGTCATTAGATCAATAGAAATATACTGTTTAACGAAGTGATGTCCAAAGTCATGAAGCCCATTCTCTGGAGCCGTTTGTATGGGACCCATGCGTGCTGTACATGGCAGATACACATGGCATATGTTATTTCCACATGCATCACGATTCCTCAATCGAGTGCAATCGGATGAATCCAACAGCCATGTATCATCATTGCGGACCTGTGCTTTCACAAAAGAGGGGTTGTTGTTAGCCTGCAGACTGCCAATGACGGACGGAAACCATTCATCCATGTTCGCTTGTCTACAGCTGCGGAATCCAAACCCTCTGTTTTCTTACCGACATCCCACTGCCAGGTTTTCAGTGTCAAATGCCGGTTTATCCTACGCAACGTCAGCTGGCACGGCTGTTCCTTTGCTTTTATTTGCGCATATTAAATGCCAACTGTGAAGCACAACACATCCAGTGCTGTGAGAGACCCGGCATCCTCTCCCCAGCCTCGTCCCATCCAGAAATCGCATCAATGGTTGTTAGTTCCATATTCCCCTGCAGCTAAGGCTTTTGCAACTTAAAGAAGAAAACTGCCAAGAAGACTCTTATTCAGGTTCTGTTGATCCTCAAATGCATATAGAGATTTAGGCCTGCAGATCTCCTGGATGCTGGACATAACCCAAGGTACTCCACCTTCCCCCGAGAGCCTGCTTCAACAAATATCCCCCCATACCACTATCCCCCGTGGCCCTGGCCGATCGTGATTTTAATGCTCAAGAGAGGGTTTAGAGCCTCAGGGGAGTCATGAGAGCAGATTATCACCACAGCCAGTAGATAAACAGCGGCCATCATGTACAATCATCACCAGGGGTTTTGGATGGGATCCAGGTCTGAGCATGTGTGTGTGTGTCAGTGTGTGTGTGTGTGTGTCTGTGAGTGCCGACGATGTGCCTAAGTTGCCCACGTGGATACGGTTTGACTGTGTTCACCGCAGACGCCATGCCAAGTTGGCCCCGCAGGCTATAGCTGTAGATCCTCTGTCCTCCTCCGAGAGGAATTTCCTTCCTGATCCAGCGTGCAATCAGAGGCATCTGCAGTGTCCACTTTGCCAGAATTTTTCTGTCCCCCCCCCCCCCACACACACACACACACACACACACACACAATGCGCACACACACACACAATGCGCACACAGACACGCAACAGCATCTGTCAGGACGCACACATGCCAGGGAGAGGTGCAGCTGTGCACACATCAACCCACACACGCTCACACATTTTTGGAAACGCACTCACCGGGGGGGACTTGGGAAATGAGCAAGTGTTCCAATGCTACTGGGGTGAGCTGTCACCACCCATGACCTAACAAAATCCACCTCATCATGGACAAAGGCATATCATCACCAGCTGGCAAAGTTCACAGTCTTCAGTTCTGCTCGGCTCGGGACTTCAAACGCTGCCTGCGATCCCAAAAGAATCCGAGATGTTTGAGGTCTGATTGATTTAATTAGCCTCAGATAGGACATTTTACACTTTTGAATGAGTCTATTCACTTACTGATTGATGATTTAAAAGCATAACTGTTTTAATGTGAAACCGAAAGATAAGAAAAAGCGTATTGTTCGTCCTCTGCTGAACATGCAAATCTTAAACCCTCTGTGCCCTCCTTTTCCTGACAGGGCGACAGAGTAAGTGGAAAATAGATGAACGGATCCTGGACGAATGACAGGAAACGCATCGGTCTGACACGAGACGTGGTATTAACCGCTCATATTCTTCTTGCTAATTTCCAGAGAGTCAGTCAGCTCTAAGTAATGCCATCCTGGCTTTATAGCTGATAAAACCTCTATTATTTCATTTCTCTCCCAGAGTTTTAAATGAAGGTAATAGACAGGCTGGTGGTACAGTCTTACAGAATTAAAGCCGGGGCCGAATGAACAGGGAGGAGGGGAGTATGATAAGTGCGGACAGGGAACAGTGAGCAGCAGATGAAATATGTGCTTGGAAAACATAATTAGCAAAAATGGCTGTCATACACTCCTATCCCTCTGCAGTGCAGAGAACAAAAAACCCACTCCTGACAGTCAAACACAGATTAGACTAAAGAAATACAATTTTTCCTCTTAATGCTCTTCTATACATATTGAGAGGGGATTATGTTCATGGAGTAGCTACAGAAAGAGCCGTCACACAGATCTGCAGCAGCACTACGGAGCGTGGACAAAGTGTTCCCACAATGACCACATCGCTTTTCTATTCCACAGTGTAGTTTTGTCATTGTCCAGATCAAATCCTTGTGGATCCAAATAAACTCCGGAGCTGGCGTTATTTAAAACCTTCCTGCAATAGTGTTTTTTGTCCCATTTCCGCCTGATCTCATATACCTCTATTTAATGCTTAACAGCTTCTTGAGTAAACATCACAGAACCATGGTGAATGGCTTCACTTGTGTCGTTATATGTAGAAGCACGAATTACTTAGTTCGTTCACCTACATGAAAAATATAGGACACAGAATGCACAATAAAAAGAAACATAATTATTAAAAAACGCACTTAATTTCTGTTGGTTTTGCAGTGAACCAAACTACATTATGAATTATAAAACTCCTTAAATTTTACATTTTTTACATTTTCTTTTATCCACAACTGTTCCACATTTAGGGTTGCTGTGTAAAAATACTCAAGTTTCACAGGGCACTTAGTAAGCACTGCAGCTAGGCGGCCTTCGGTGTGCCTCCATGTTTTCAGATTTTGTTTTTCTCCCTGCCTCATCTTCCCTCCTCAGACTTATTGGAACTGTGTTCTGTAGTAAAAGTATTAACCATGAACACAGCCTTTTCCCTATTGGTTACTGCTACTTCATTTTACGAAGCAGACTAAATTCTTTTCATCTAACAAGTCTTCTATTACCTGACTGTTATCATCTATTCTAGCCCTGCACCATAATGTGTGATGTGCATTAAATACCCACACCAGACCACATTAGTTCTATTCTGTCCTATTTATTCAAACTTGCTGAACTCTGTTCGCCGCGTACATACCTTGCAGTAATGAACGCCAACTAGCTTTTTTCCTCTCAGCCAATACCTCCATTACAACATTCTGTTCACTTTCTACACCGAGCACGATGTAGGGAATCCCCTGCTTTACTAAAGCTCCACCCTCTTACTGCCACATATCTATTAACGGGGATAAACCCCATGTGAATAAGGTAGAACATGTAGCTAATAGATATCACCGATACAGGTTTTCTGAAATGTTACGTTGAAATATGCAAATGAGGCATTAATTTATTAAATATGTGCTCATTTGCATACATTTCTAGAACAGAAATCGGAACATTAGATAAAGCCAGGTTTAAAATGTGCGTTTTATTTTGTTGACATATTAGAGTTAAAGGTGTTTACGGAAGACATGTTGGATATCTCTTTGTATCACTCCATTAATCAGCAGCAGCATTTCTTTCTTTTTAACTCCCCATGTTTTTAGGAATAAAATGTTTTATAAATCAGGCTATGAAAGTGGAAAGGAGATTTGAGGAAACGGCCTCTACAGATATGTATTGTAAAATTCCATGCACTTTGCAAGACACTGCAGGTGAATGCAGTAACCATTCTTACAAAAATTATATCACCAAGACACTTCCATTAAGACAATTATTTTTTGCATTACAAGTTTTCTGAAAGGTTATGTTTAAATATGCAAATGAAAAAATCTACAGACCCAAATAGAAAAGGTCAGTGAAATACACACCTAAGTACGTATTTTGGATGTTTTCTTTCCAGTAGTCAGAAAGAAGACTGATATGAGATGATGTGGTAATCAAAAAAATGATCATTGCTGTTGTTTTTCCCTTAAACAACATCCAAGTTAGGCTTCAACCAGGACTCTCGACTACACGGGTTCCTTTCTTCTACCAACTATAAACTGGTTGAAGTCTTGTCCATTTGCAAATCAGGCTTCTGGCATTCCACTGAAGAATTGAAAGGATTCGTAAGACCAACTCATACATGCCAATTCTTGACTTGACGCATATCCATCGTCCTATCCATACAATAATCTGCATCCTTTGAGTTTTAGATTTTACTCTCCGATAAAGTCCATTTCTGTCCAGCCATCTTAACTACAGTAAGATCCCTTTTATCCGTTTCACCTCCACCTCTGGACTCAACACTTCAACACTTCACAGGCCAAATCAGCAACCCTGTGAATAACTCCACAGTTATATCATGTCGGTCTCACTCCCCCGCCACACTTATATCTGCACCTACAGTGGCACATCTCATCTGTCCTTTGCAAACCTTAGCCACACGACAAAATTCTTAGCAATTAAAAGACCTCATAGACTTCGGTATCTACGCTCGAGTCAATTAAACTCTTGCTTTATCGGCATGAAAGCTCCTTTGGGAGAACCTTTGTCTCTATTCCCACACCCTCAAGTTCTCCACTAATTCCTTCATATTAACAGAGAGGTTCTCTGGGAATTACCTCCTTGCAACCGCCGGACCCCTCTTACTACTTTGGCTACTTTTCAAACAATAACCATTTTCTTTGCTTTCTTCATCTGCACTTAAGTTTTACACCCTATTAGCTAGTTTCCATCTCCCGAAACTCCCCCCTATGTCACCTCTCCAACCCCAATGATTTTTGTTAGCTTTAGCGCATAGACTTTCTTGTCTCCGCCGTCTCCCTTGTATCTTAAAACTACGTACAGTAAAGCGATCCTGCCTTCAAGTCCCTCTCTGCCCTCGCTCTCCGTTCCACAGAATCAGCTGGACAACTTTGGCCTTCAAATGAGGGAAGTATTGGACATTTATTCAATATGTTAAGGGGGTTTGGGTCAGCAGAGAAGAGCATTGTTAATTGACACACAAAACTCTCTCCTGGTTATCCCCTTACGAGTAAACAGTAATATTAGTATAAAATAACCTATTACAATAATAGTAATATTTATTGGTGGTGGTGAACGACAATACCTTTAAATGGCCTTTGCCGTACACTTAAAGAAACAACAGTACTATTTAAAACTTCAAATTTCACATACTTGCAGTTTATAAATTGCTTATGCTTTTGAGACCGTTTTGGTTAATGAGCAACTTGTTTCACGAGGCGTCCACAAATCAGTGGGCATTGCAAGAACCAACCTTCTCAAACTCCCCACTGACAGCGGGATGGGACAGGAAGGATACAAACACAGTATGTTTATGTTTTCCCATCAGGGATGTCCTTTCTGCGTGTGCATTTGTTTGTGTGGGCATGTGCAGACGCAGAGAAATGCCAACGTGCGAGTGTGACGATGTGTGGTCGTGCTGGCTGCCATGTTTGTGCGTATTGTGAACATCTTGGCAATACCCTCACGCCCCCCTGCAGGTGTTTACATCTCCACAAATCCCCACTGGTCCTTCCCAACAGAGACAGGGGCATGAGGCTCGCCCTCCCCTTTCCTCTCCCAACATGCTAGGCAGGAAAGAAAACGCTGCCAACCCCAGGTGTCGGGCATCCGCTCAGCACACTGTCAGCAGACACGGGAGGATGTGAGAGCAAAGATGAAGCGCATGCAGACAAAGAGTGAAGGATTTAAGAGGGGAGGGGAAAGTGTGAGGTTGAGGTTAAAACGGCACAAACGAGGAGGAGCTAAACAGGTGAGAAATAAACTCAAAGAGAGAGATTTGAGAAAGAGACGAAATTGAGGGCAAAGGGAAAAAGAGAAGAGTGTATTTGCGGTCTACAAAGAGGAAACCTATATGTGACTTTTGGCGTGTCACGGGTTGCACTATGCACCGAACCGCCAACTTAACTTGTCTGGTCAGACATCTTAAGTCTGTCCTCTCAAAACAAACAAAGACACATCCGCTGCACCCTCCACAGGGATTACCATGGGTCTCTGAGTCCTCCCCGACAAATGGATGACTGGACTTCAAATAAATTCACAGAGCACCGGCAGGCTACCCTAAATAAGAGAATCTGGAGCCAGATTGCGTTGCGGGGACACACGGGAACGACTTGTTCCGCCATTGTTATATGTAGCTGTGTGTTTCTCTGTATCAAAAGGGACAAGTTATGCGTGATAAATTGCAGCTGCACATGAAAAATCAGCTTTCCGTCATTTCTTTTGTTGCTCTCAAGACTCTCAAAAGATTCCGGCGTTACTGAGGCTTGCAGTTGATAAGGGCTGAAATGAGATATAGCTTGAGGAAGCGCGTCTTGGCGGGGACATTAATACTGGCGCACGCTGCTGGATGGATACATGGGCGGTCTGATGGTACACTTTAAAATTGGAATTATAAAAGATTTATATATACTGTATATATACTGTATATACAGTGTGATTCATTGAACAAGATGGAGGGGAAGGAGAAACGAGAGGTTAAGAGGGGAACTAACTGGACTAAGCTTGGTAGATAACAGCAAATTGGAGAGGCTTGCGTGTACAAGGTCAGGCGAATGAGAGCTACATCACTTGATGATGAGTTTAGAGCAGGCAGCCAGAGAGCGAGAGAAAGATTCATCCATTTCTGCAGCTGCCTTGAGACGGAGGGAAATCCAGTTCTCAGGCACGTTGACACATCGTCACACAACCTGGCTCTCTCTCTCTCTTTCTCTCTGCCCTCATCTTTTTACAATCCATTCACAGCAGGACCAAACATGAAAAAGACAATTGCAGAGGGACGACGCATTTCTATCCCTCTCTCTTAACACCCCCATCTCCGTGACTCTTATTTATCAGCGCGCTGACAGACACGGCGAAGAACAGAGACGCCTAGATCTTCTCCTCTTATGGGTAAATCATGTAGAGGATGGGACAGGTCGTCTCTCGTGGCTTTGATCACCCCTCGAGGATCGACAGAGTGAGTGATGGGCCCAAGTTCAGTCCTGCTGCATTCCTCTCTCCGCAAGATGTGGACAGGAGAGACAGAGAGAAAGCAGGCCGAAAAACCTAAAGAGGATTGCAGCGATGCAATGATAAATCCACACCTAGACTGTAAGCACTTTTAGGTTTCGCACGTGGGAGTCTGGGAAAGACGGAGGTGGCTTGCGGCGGAGGATTTTTAATGACACGCTTCATGGCTCCGATTTTAATGTGCTCCGCTAATTAGGATATTGCCATGTTAGCCTTTTCCGAGCTATTCCACGTAATGAGAGAGAGGAGGAGAGACATGGGTACGCCACACTAAAGCCCCTTTCCCACAGGACAAAAAACTCACCATGTTAGTGGGTGTTACAAGACCCACTAACATCTGGCTTTTGTCCTCAGTGGGAAAGGTTACAATCGGCATCCATTCCCAGGACAAATGACTCTGCAGTGGGCACAGGAAGTCATCTGCTCCAGCCCCGACCGGCGGTGATGGAAACATGACACCCGGGTGCCAAGTGATTATATAATAAATAAAATCAATAGGGATTTGGACAATTATTACAATTTATCCACATTAGAAACACACAATTAATACAGACTTCAGTCATTTTATCTCGCTGATCATCGTAAAGCACACTCGATTCAAACTCGACAGAAACTAAACATCTCTTTGTTAGTCTTTCCACTGTTCCAACAATCCCCAACTCTGGCTCGAGAGTGTGAAAGAGACGCTGAATAGGTAAGAGACACAAAGAAGAAGTAAGCCCCCCCCCCCCCGTAACGTTTTCACTCTTTACAAACCCTGCTTCGAGACATACTCTGCTGGCAATGGCAAAGCAGTCCTTCGCCTATTTTAAGTGAGTTTTCCCCGTGTTTAAAAAATGCTGCATGTAAACTCTAAGTTTGGTGGGAAAAGAGGCATATGTGTGAGTGTCATTCAAGTCTGTCACTCAGCGAGGGGTGGTGATGAATGAGGCGCCTTGCCGTCTCCCTGGCACCTGGCCATTGTTTGTCCTTTAGGTGTCCTGGTGACCAAAATGTACGTCTGAGCTCCACATGGGGTTCTAAAGGGGGATCTAGACCCTCAGTGCTGTGCAGTCAGTGACTTGGGTGGCTATTCTTTCTCCAGATGTGCATGTTTGTGTACATTTGCCAAGTCAATTTTATTTATATAGTCCATATCACGGATCACAAATTCACCTCAAGGGGCTTTACAACCTATAAAGCATACGTCACCCTCTATCCGCAGATTCTCACCAGGTGTGTGTGTGTGTGTGTGACTGTTTTTCTCATTTTGAAAGATTCATTCTTGTATCCTGCACATTCTCCAGTGTGATAGTAAAAGAATCACTCAGGCAAAAAAAAAAAAAAAAAAAAAAAAAAATACACCTGTTGGAGCGATCAAGAAGAAGAAATAAACGAATGCATGGATGACGAGAAACCTACTCAGAGGTAAAGTGTTTGTCCAGAACAACCCATTAACAACCTCCTGAATGGCAATTCAGCGCAGAGCTCAGAGCATAAATCACAGTGTTCTAAATGTGTCTATTAAAATGCCACACAATAGTGGCCCCAGATGGTAGGCAATTGTATTGAAATGGACACACATGTGTGCGTCTTGAAGGGGGACTGGTCTGTATTTGTTGTGGGTGTCGCTGACGGAGTTGCGGCCTTCTGTGCGTGACAGAGATGAAAGAAGTGGCGGGCGCATGATGACAGAAGCCACACACTGAATAAAGGCTGACTCGAGGTGTCAGCATTGTGCCGATCCCTCATCACTCAGAGCCCACTTTCTCAACGGTGCCTTTCGCAAAAAAAAAAAGAACCAGCTCTCTTCTTCCACACCTGAGCGCTGAGCTTTAATGCATATTAATTGACCGGCCCCACAGGCAGAGATCGAGAGCCAAACTGTTAAAAAATAGAGTTTGCATGAAAAGCCCTCATTCCAGTGTAAAACAGACTCACACTTTAGCTGATAATAACACATTTAAAAATGCTGGCTGGGTTACTTTTAGGAACAGCATTTTTGTGTTGCTGATTGATAGCTCCGATGGAGCCCTGTGAGGCTACAACAAAATGTCTGGATTGTTTGTTAAAGACGGATGCCCTCTATGAATATTTAGCTTACACTTTTCAGGCATCTTTGACTAATCTTTCCGTCCTGTATTTGTTTGCTTGTTCATTGACCTTAATATATTTCTGAGCTTGTAAACTAAGGCAGTTTTGTTTTGATCTATGTTGTTTGTTGAATAAATTCAAGGTCCGCCGCCCACGACTCGATTACTACGTGTGGACTGATCACGTGCCGGCTTTGTCAACCTTCATATTTCGACATAACGAACAGCATTGCACTCCATCTCAAGGACGTTCCCCAAAACTCAGACGCTGACCATTTAGTACTGCAGTCCTTCGCTGACCACCCAGGCACTGACCAGTTGGGTAGAGTGGAGAGAATCTGGAGACGTCTAAAACAAAAGAAAAAAAGAGCCTCCCACACCTGTGGCTCGGGTGCCGTACAGACCAGAATCCAGTCAGTCTAGACAATGAGTTATTAAAGGAATTGGCCTGTCTTATTCCTCATTAAGTGAAGGCAGCAACCAAAGCAGACACAGGGCAGCTGAGGATGAGCTATGCAATCACAGCTTCTTCAACACACACACACACACACACACACACACACACACACACACACACACA
>CALSBV010012175.1:16921041-16932802 GCA_943590825.1 Bovichtus diacanthus
CACACACACACACACACACACACACACACACACACACACACACACACGTTAGTGGGATTACTCAGATCTGCATGGAGGCAACTGGACCTGCCCGTGTGGTGCGAGTCATGTTCTGAGATACAATAGTTCTCACTGAAAAGAACATGTTCTATTCTATTTCTAATTAGATGCTTCAACACCTTTGAAAAGTAACCCCTTACTATTTTATAAATATTACAATGATGTTCTTGTTTGACATTATGAATGGTGAGCTGATTATTCCTAATCGACACGGCCGACAGCCTACAGTGAGTTTCAAAAGCACAGCAAATACATGAGGAATATACGAAGAGCTTAAAATCCAGGTTTCTTTATTCAAGCCCTTGTTGGAAATGCATAAAAGTAACATTGAATAATACAGATCAATTTTGATGTGAATAAGGAGAAAGGCTAAAAGCCCCATTCAACTAATGAAAAAAAAAAAAGAACACTTGCAAAAAAAAAAAAAAAATGTATTTAGAGTTTAATTCTATCCAGCCAGATACTTAAATCCACATTTAATGGCTCATAAAAAAAATAAAGCCATGTGTTCAATTGTATCATCCGTTGTATCAAAAAACAGGATTACGTGACAGCACAGGAGCAAAACCTTCAACACCATATGCATGACCACAAACTGTAGGTGGAATCGATGTTGACTTTCGACCATTTGTCTCGACATTAGTTCTTGAAAGTAAATCATTATCATTAACATTGCCAACAGCGACAGCTCAGGTTTTGTTTAGGGCTTTCAAAAAAAAAAAAATATTTGAAATGACGATTCAGGCCAAGGAGGCAAACACCCACCGCTGCCAACGACAAATAAGAACGAAGGAAAAGAAATGAAGCCGGCTGTTGACACAGCATTCGCTCACACAAAGCGCGCATTGTGTTTCACCCAAACCTCATTTCAAAGTCTGTATCCTCAGCTCGTGGGGAACATTGGGTTAACGCTGAATTATTTGTTATAGCCCCAGCGCTATCCGTGTTGAATGGCTAAATCATCTGTGCCATAGTTTCCGACAAACTGCACAGATGGGCAGTCTTTGTTATTCAGTACAGCCCTCATCTGAGATGATACAGCCATACCATAAACCTGCAATTATAAACAACAACCGTCGCAGTCTGCCAATGGTTATGGAAAAAGAATACCATGTGGATGATGAACCACAAATGGAAACAGACTTATTGGAGTATGGACACGAAGGCAATTGGCTCAGAGGACTTGATAATACCATGGTCACATGTTTTATAGATTGATGAATCTTTTTTTTCTGGAGTAAATAGCAAGAAATTATAAATGTTTGATTGTTTGAATGCCTGGTTGAATGCGATAAGAACTATCAAAGAGGGAAATATTATTGCACCCCTTGCTATTTGTTCCTCGGCAAAGTAATTAGAGCTAAATCGTGAAGATAAACGATCATAAAAAAAAATACAAACAGGTGAGGAGCAAACCTCTCCGAGCCAATTATACGTTTTTGTTTTTTTTATTGTTTACTGCGTCAGTGAAGTACATGATTTGACTCCCTTAAAAAGAGTTGCACAAAAGATGTTATTTAACTTTCCTGCTGTTCGAATGCATGAAGAAGAAAAAGAATACTTTTATAATCCGACATGTGATGTTTACAAAAAGCCCACCTTAATCTGGTCCAACACTTTAAAAGGAACAAGCAGGCTTTTATTTTGGCATGTCGTACCTGAACAAGTGAGCTACTGTATCCTAAAGATAACAAACAATAGCGTCGCGTTGGCTTCCTTTTCACATTAGTGTCACGCCGATCAAAATAACGTGCTTCATCAATGTGTCAGTGTGAGCGTGATGGCTTTCTCAATGACACGCTGCTGAGAAGAAATCCACCGTCACCCCACTGGATGCTCCTCTAAAGAGGAAAGGTAATCCTTTCAAAGTGCCGAACGTAAGATTTGCATGGACTTTAATGCAGAGTCCAAAGTCATGACGGCTTCTTTTGATCTTCAACTGATATTGCTTAAGGGGGTATTACTGAGGAGACAGGATGGGGTGGGGTACATTTAAGGACAAAACCACTGACATTGAGAGACGTCGGCATATCCCTCTGCGCGTTTGTCGGCTTTATTGTAGCTTAACTGGCTGAATGACATAACATCAGAGAAACATCTGTATATCAGTGATGAAGAATGTATGCCATCTATCATAGAGCATCAGTTTATGACATGCGCTATTGCTTTTGAAATCCAATAGTCGCACAAACCAACAGATGCTCCCCTAACAGATCCTGGAAATAAAGTGTGGCTGACTTATCTCCCACCCTGCCCCCACGGCCATCCCATTGCTTCTCACCATTTGGCCATTAAGCCTGCGAAGGTACGGAAAGGAGGCGATTCGTATTGTGATCGCAGCGCTGTCCTCCACGACTCCTCCAGAAGGGTACAGGGGGGAGCGGAGAGGGGTAGCCAGAGGAACATCCTTCTATTCGTGCGGAGCTGCCTGCCTGACTGCGGCTGTGGCTAAATTTACTCTCCCCCCCTCCTCCACATCACATTGGGATTCTATTACTCTTTCACGTCCCAGCATACAGATAGTCATGTGAAAGCCGGCCACAGGCCTCCGCGGCTGGCAGTGCCCTTCCTGCCCCTGCATTCAGCACTCAGGCCAGTTAATGCTATTCGTCTCCTCCCAGCTGCCCTATCGCTCTCTCGCACTTTCTCTGTCTCTATATCTACGCTCTTCCTCGCTCATTCTCGCCCCTTCTATGGCTTGATCCCCCCCTCCTCCTCCTCCCCCGTTCTCAACCTTGTTCCCCTCCAATTACGGCTCCTCTCATCCTGAGAGCAGGGGTCAGCGGTGGACGAGCTCAGGGCTGAGAGACTGATGGCGGGTAACGGAGAGGGGAGAATAAACCCGGGGCCAAATGGGGATCAATAAGGAGACGGGGCTGAAGGATGGCTCCTGTTATGGGCAGAGAGCTGCTGGAGGCTGGGGGTAAAGAAATGCCACTGCTGGCACATCAGGTCAGATCACATGTTCGACATCCCAGCATGTCTCCTCCATTGATGGAGGGCTGTCAGCAGCGTGACACGAGGCCAGAATATACATTTTGGTAATGGTTCACGGGCATGAAGATAAAGTGCCCTGCCCCGTCATTCTCCTGACTAACCAAGTGGTAGACTGACGTCGCCGGGTCAAACCAGCACACAGATCATCAGTTCTTACTTGGCCATGTATGAGAGTATTACTCGTTGAGCCTGAAATAGACTGACATGCGTCAATGAGGGCATTGGAGTCATTAGCTATTCCTTTTGAACAGCAAGCTCGCTCTGACTGAGCAATACACAGGGGTAAGCGCAGATTTCTGAAGCCGGCTTATGCAAATTGCATGAACAGGTTGAACCCAGCCCAGGTTGAAATGCAAGGGAAGGGACAGATTAAGGAAGAGAAGGGGGGGATTTTTTTGAGAAAATAAATTTTGTTTTAAAAGGAGAAAAACAACCAAAGCTTTGCACCATGCAGTAATTCCGCAGACATGACCATAAAGCATGCTGAAAGCTGCCCTCCTTCCCCATCCAGGCACTATATGACATCTTTACTCCCCTCGTGCGCACACCTCAGGGTCACACTGACCTCTAGTGGTGCCAAAAGGAACACAGGGCCGTGAGTGAGAGATCCTTTTATCAGAACATTGATTTTAAGTCAGTGACACTGGTCTCGTTCCTCTCGGGTGATACGGATAAATGGCCGCTGGGAACTGCTTGATTCAACACCGTGTGAACTGAAGGCTCAACCTCCCTGCTTTCCAATTATCCACATGTGAAAAATCCCTCTCTCTCTCTCCCTCCCTCACTTCTCCATCCCTCCGAGCATCTCTCTTTATTCTCTCCCTTTTCATCTCTCCTCTTTCTAAAAAAAAAAAAAAAAAAAGATGGTCGATTTGAACACCATTGATTTTGTGGGTTACACCTACCACGAAACCCTGACAGAAGTTAAAACCACTCTATTCAGCGCCGGGATCAAAGTGTGACCTTTCCATGGAGTCGTTTAATGAAGTTAGAGGTTTGATGCAGAGTGCATTACTAGATATTTTTAAACAACAGCTTCAGAACCTCGAGGGTTGGATAACGCCTCAAATCTAATTTCTTCAGAGACACTGTTCGTGATATAAGAATTTTGTTATTCAACTCCGTGTGCAAGCCTTTTTCCAGTCATGCCTGTATCCTAGTGCAGCACCGCTTATTTAGTCAGAAGTATAGCAGATTGTGCATACAGTAATTATGTGGAATATGCGCACCAAAAAGCATTAGTAACATTCATTAGTTTTGCTAGAAAATTCATGTTGTATTGCTCAAAATTCACTAGAGGGCGCACACTGCAAGGAAACATGTTTATCAGAGGCTGTTGTCCCTTCAACATACGAGGCTAACGCGGAGTATTAAAGCAATCGGTTCTCATTAAATTCACTAATTCATGTCTCAACAATACAACTAATTAATCCTCAACAAATATGGACTGAACAACACAATACAGAGGGCGCAGTATATGGTCTTTCTGGTTGTCATGGTGCTCTGGTTGAAGGGCCGTCTCCCCGACTCAGCTTGCAGCCCTATTACCATCAAAGCTGCCAGAAAATGAGGGTATAATTATGTTAGAATGAGAGAGTTGATCTGAGGCAAAGTTACAGTGATTTGCCGGATGATTCGGAGCAGTTACGTCCTCAATAAGAGGCCGAATGACTATGCGCGCCACCGATTGAGGAGGCTTGCTTCTTCAGCACCCATATGTAGTTTAAGTAGGACTGTTATTTATATGGCAGCTTCCCCATTTGTCCGGGTGGAGCCTTTCAGCAACATAGGATTTTGATTAAGTTTTCTGCTGTTCCCTCTCTCCAATAGGGCTGCAACTAACGCTCATTTTCATTATCGACTAATCTGCCGATTACTTTCTAGATTCATCGTTTGGTCTATAAAATGTCAGAAATTAGAGAAAAATATCCATCCTAGTTTCTCAAAATCCCTGGTGATGTCTTAAAATGTCTCGTCTTTGTCAGTCCAAAAACCCAAAAGATGTTCACTTTAATATGATATGAAACAGAAAAGCAGCAAACCTCAGAAAACAGCATTTTTGCCCAAAAAATAACAATTCTTAAAATGATTTGCTGATTGTTTTTCTATCGATCGACTAATTGATTAGTCGACTAACCGTTGCAGCTTTATTCTCCAATGTCATCTCATCAAAGATTTATCAACGATCTATGCCTCCATTGCTGCTTATACTATGTTATTATGTCATGCATGAGACGGGTATGTAGTGGCTTTAACATGAATGGATTTAATCTCAAATTGAGACACACAGTGCTAGGCAGCAGAGCCATTAGGCCATGGTTAACAAAAACCCACAATACTAGCAGGGAACAGGCAGTATGCAGGGGGCTCTGTGACACAGCCAGCATGAATATTAATCCTCTCTCTCTCTACCATAGTGATCTAGAGAAAGAGGGAGAGAGCGGGAGAGAAACGCTCGTAGGCATTGTTAAGAGCTCTCACCGCTAGCCACTAACACGTCACTCCTCAGAGACTCTGGGGGCTTTATATGCTATCCAGGTCCTCTCAGGAGACCAAGCCCAAATGTTAAAACAGCCACAACTGGCACACAAGCGGTGAGAGAACGTTTGAAGGAGGTGCCGCTTTGAGCTTAGTTGATTCAAAAGAGAATAAATTAAGCTCAGGTCGTCACAATGTGGGCAATAAGAACGAGCTAAAAAGTTTTGGAAAAGTTTTAGAGATAGATAAATAGTGCAGCACCCATTGACCATGATACACTTTATATACGAGTCTCTTCCATTTTTATGCATCCCATTTATCTTTTGGATTGTATTGCTCCTGCTTTAGGTCTTTAATCTTCACCCGTAAATGTATTTCTTTTTTTTCTTTTTTTTTTTTAAGCACTGAAACCACAAACACACCAAATGGAGTCAAAGCAGCAGAGGACACTTCAAGGGCAAAGCATGTCTGCTGCAGCGGAAGAGAAAGATAATCATTTGATAAGACCAAAAATTAACCGGAGCAGTTGGAGATGAATACCTGCTCATCTGTGTCCACTCCGAGATCTCATTAGGCACAAGATATTATAGAATAATTACCTATGTTATATTATGATCTGCGGCTGCTGGTGGAGAGCCACTGTAAATATTTCAAAAGAAGGAAGGAAGTTGTGCAGACGGGACTCTGAGAAGTTTCAAAATTAGGAAAAGTTAGCCGGAACAGTGCAAAGAAATCTTGCTTTGACCCAGTTTGATGCTCTTTGATGCCCAGTCTAGTAAAAGAAGTGGGATGGCTTGTTTATCATCATAACATCAACACAATTTGATATGTATACATCAATTTGGTAGACTTATTTAGGACAAGTGAGCTTTTAAAAGCAGGTCACAAACTCAATTTGACTTTTTGATGCATGTCAAGGAATCCTTCATTTTGCGAGAGACATTTGAATATGCCAAATGTATCAAACTCTATAAACAGAATACAGAAACAACTTTCCATTCAAGGTCGACATCCTCGATGTGTGAGAGCTTCAAAAGGCCAAAAATATTCACGTTGGTAGTTCAACAGACCTTAAATTACCTTTGACAAGCGATCCAAAAAAACCACAGTAGCACCTTTGACATTGAACCATGAGAGAGCAAAAACATGCACCACGCACTCCAAGGACTTTCAAAGGTCAAACTTAAACATCACAAACCGGCTTTGTGATATAGAGAGGTAGATGGCGAAACAAAAATCACCGTTTTATAAAAAAGGCGAGTCAACATTCACCTGTATCCCTGAAAGTGTGATTACAGGCCAGGATCCTCTTTGAACTCGTTTGACCCAGCCAGAGCGAGGCTGTCGTGTTGTGGGTCTGCTAACCCGGCCATCAAACGGCGAGGCTGTGGAGCCGTGCTGCAAAGCGCGGTGAAGCAAAGCCTTGATGTTTTTACAGAAAGAACATAACTGAAGCTGTGAAATACAGCGCCCTTTTCCCCTCTCCTTCAACCTCCGCTTCTCATTCACCCACTCCCCCTTTCCTCTCTCGGGGTTTACTGTGTACAGAGTGGCGTTGCCTAGAATCCGTGTTAACTGCTCTTCACAAGGTGCAGCTGCACTCTCGCACTTTAGGCCGTTTAGCCGTGATTGGTCTTCCTAAGCGCTAGTTTATCAACTTCAACTTAATCAACAATGCTACAGCTGAAGCTGCCGCTGTTTGCTCAGCTTGTGTCTCTGATAACTTCAGATCCAGACGTCCAACGACTAAAATCCTTCATCCGGTTGAAATGAAGAATGACCAATATCTAAAAACCGTGTCGCAAAATGTGGCTTAAAACTGGATAAATAGTAGTGCAACGCAGACGGATATGTCGCCATTATAGGTGAACATGTACAATAGAACATGACCATGATTCAAATGATGTAAAAATAATGTGAGTACACAATTCAACTAAATATATGACATAGTCGTCTAGTCGTTTTTAGTCTTTTTCGATTCATCGTTTGGTCTATGAAATGTCAGAAAATAGTGAAAGATATCCATCCCAGTTCTCAAACTCCAAGGTGATAGCTTTAAATGTCTTGTCTTGATAGAAAACAGAGAAAAAACAAGAAATATCCACATTTGAGAGGCTGAAAACAGCATTTTCTGCTATTTTTGCAGTAAAGATTACTTGAACAATTAATCGATTACCAAATTAGTTCGGCGATTACTTTTCTTCTAATCAATTAGTCAACTAATCGTTGCAGCTCTAGCTCAACCTTCATAAAATCCAACTTGTTTTTTTTATCCTGATTTAACTGATATTGTTAGTTACCAACTCTGGAATAACTTGCTGCAAGCTGAGCAGAAGTACAAGGACACTTTTACATAAAAAAGGAACTTACTCTCACACCAGCTGGCACTATAAACACCTGTGCACTATTCAAGACGCATCATTTAGATTCCAGCTATCAGAAATAGTTTCTGTAAAGCATTGGATTGGCCTTATTACATCAATTGAGAAAGTGAGACATTTTAAAAACAGCAGAGTGAAGGAATTCAGCCTGAATGTAAAGACCAGAGTATTAACTCTTGTCCTTATTAGACTCCGCTACAGGATGAAATGGTGTGCAGAATTTAAAAGGCAAAGTGAATAAGCATGACAAAACAAGCTTCTCCTGAAGCAGAGCATCTACCCTGCCGCACAGGGATTCATAGAGACGGCGTGTGCTTTTCATTTCCCTTTTTCCCCCTCCAGAAAAAGCCTGTCCAGACCAGCCCGTCTCCATGGACGACCTCCTTTATTACTCAGAGGTAACCGAGGGCCCAGATGTTACTGCCATTGCATTTAAATGGAAAAGAGCAACATTCTACAGTTGCAGCAGTCTATGAAGCTTTTTCTCTGCGTTGTGGATGGTTGAAGTGAGGCGTCTATAAGCCGCTCTTAACAGCTTAAAACTGTTTACACATCTGGAACTATTTATTTTCAATAATACAACTGCACATTAGCAGACCTCATGCTTCTGACTGCAGAACCCTCAGTGCCTGCCAGAGGTCGCTGCCACACCGCACAGTCCACTAACGTCACTGACCAAGAAAGCTGTCGAGCCTGATTATGATCAAAGTGTTTGACCTGAGCTCAGAACATTTAAGGAGCACAGAGTTTTTGGAGCAGAGGACCCTTAGAGGCTTCTTTTCTGCTTACTGCTGATGGGGTACTTTGTCCTGAACAGTGTGACCCAGAATGAAAAGTAGCAGCCAGCTTTCACACTCAGTGCTGGCTGGCCGTGCCTGTTCTACATGGATGGTCATGATCCAGAGTGCTGCCTTATTCATGTTAGCCCAACTTATTCAGCCTCAGGATTGAAGCATGACAGAGGTTAGCAGCTAATGTCATTTCCCCCTCTTTAGCATTCATATTTCAGTGTGAATCTGCTCCGACCTACCAGAAAAATAAGCACAATGTAATGCAATGCTATACACCAGTCCTGCACTTAAAGGGATGGTTCAGATTTTTGAAGTGGGTGTGTATGAGGTACTTATCTGTAGTCAGTGCATTACCTGCAGTCGATGGTTGTCGGCACAGCCCCAGTTTGAAAAAAAACAGGCACGAGCACCAGCACAGAAGCTCAGCAATGTACTGCTGTGGATGGGGGCAGCAGCAAAACACATTTTAAAAGAAAAGCCCTCCAAAAAAAATGTATCTATATCAGTTAAAGTGTATGCTATATTTAGAATATTTGACAGTTTTACCTTGACGTGAGACAGCTCTTTCCGACGGGAAACTAAAGCAATTATATCCATCTATGTTCACGCCAAGACCACCACCATTGAGTCCATTGAAAGAAATCAGTAATTTTACCTAGTAGAACACGGGGGTTGCTGCCCTACCACTGCCTCCATTTTTTGGTTTGTGTTATTGTGTGATTTCAGTGTTTTAAAGGGTTAGTTTGGATTCACAAAAGTCACACAATAACACAAACAAACTAGCCGATCGAGGCAGCGGTAGACCACAAACTTCTGTGTTCTACGAGGTAATATTACTGTTTTTGTCAATGAAGTCTGGTGGCTTTGAAGAGGGCATTGATAACAGCTTCAGTTTCTTGTAGGAAAAGGCTGTTTCACAGCAAAATAACACGTGAAAATATTCTAAATATTCTGATGTGTGCTGTGACTGTTTTAGTTGTTTTTAGATTGACCCAGGTTGACACGATGTATTTTGTGGAGTTGTTGTATTGAGGTGTTTCTAATATTGTGGCACAGTCTTGCCCAACTGACGGTAATTACAGTCTACATGGTATTTTCCTATGGTACACACATTTTAAATGGGCTCTTTGTTACTTGCCATGGAATCAAATAAATGCTTTTGTAAGAGATACATCTCTCCCAGCTCCGAAAGTTAAGACAATAGCCAGTCAGTGGCCTCTGTTGATCCTTAACAGTTTAATAACGAGAGGCTGTCTCAGTTTAAATTCAGGGTCAGATTAATGTGAAGATAACAGAAAATGACCGGTGCTGAGCTGAATCAAAACATTTTCTCCCCAGCAGCTTTCTATCTGCATTGTTGATGTGTGCTACTAAACACACTCACGTCTGTGTCTCTGCAAGCACGATACAGCTTGAAAGTGAACTGCACTGCTAAAACAACGTTGGCCAGACAGCTAAATATGACATCACTGCACGGTATATAAAAAACAGATAGTCATATACTACCAGTCCAACAGTTTGTTAGTCAAAAAGTTATAGAAGTAGCAGACAGAAGGCTATGTGCAATGTTATCTTTGCACATTTCACACAAGCACAAAACACTTACACCACAAACTGGTAAGGTGTGTCAGGGGCTTTTTCCTGTAGTCACCCACCCCAAGGTCTGGAGGTAGTTGGACAGGAAGCACACCCACACCAGAGCAGCAAGTCAGCCCTGAACAATTTGTAATTTAGTCCCAGGAGCGTGTTTCCTGGAAAGTCTATTGTCTACAACACCCTGTAGCAAACTGGGATATATATATACACACACACACTTACCAAACCTGTGTGACAAGGCCCATTCTATCTCATTCTTTAATATATCTTTATTTCTTTGTTTCATGACTTCAACCTTCTATTTATGAGCACATCCACTCTTGATTCTCAAAAATGTGTAGTGAAGTGACCCAAAGGAACAAGGTTTAACAACATCACTTCAGGCAAATCTTTTGCAAATAAATAGTCACTTAGCAGTGATTGCAGTTCAATTGGGTAAAGACAGAATTAGGCCATCCCCAGGCTGGAACTACAAACCAAGCAGGGTGGAACATGTCGTCATTTCTCACCGGCTCAGATGTGGTCGGAAACAGAGGCAGTGGGCTCTCCGGCTCGCTTGTGACGGCCTGTCAAACAGAGGAAGAAAAACAGGGAGTGAAAACGACTCCTCAGATCAAAGCAACTGCTAATTAGAAGAAAATCCACAAAACGATAATGGCCCACAAAGCTAAAAAAGTGGGACGTTATAAGAAAGACGTTTGGAGAATGACAGCTATGTGACAGTTACACGAGTTTGTGAGTGACGCCGGAGAGGAATACAGAATGCTGTTAAAGCAAAGACTGGAGCCAACGTGACGTCACTCGTTGATTTGCGGACTAATGTTTTGAAGTCTCAGAGTTTGGCATTTTGTCTGTCGCCATCTTGTTTTTTGGAGCCAGATCTGACCATATTTAGACAAGAGGGGGGAGCTGGGGAAGGATACGCATTGCCCTGCATCTATAAGGCTGACCTGTCAGTCGCAAGGTAGCCACGCCCTAAAGCATACCCTGCTTAATGGTGTATTTTACTATCAAAATGGGACCATAACTTATAAAATAAAATAAACATCATACTGTATTGAAGAACACTTGAAAGTAGCAATTGAGACCAAAAACTCATTAGGAAAATGTTAACTGAGGTAATAGATTAGTGAGAAGTAAGGTCATTTTTTCTCATAGGTTTCTATACAATCTGACTTCTTTTTGCAACCTGTGGATTTGCCTCCTGCTGGCCATAAGAAAGAATGCAGGTTGAAGGCACTACCATATTGGCTTCACTTTTCAGACCCTGAGGCTATGTCCACTTATACAGTCTATGTGTTTAATACAAACCCCAAAACAACTGTCAGTGGTTGATATTGATATTAAAAACATCTCTATTGAACATGATGCTACAACTAGAAAGGCCAAGTCCAATGATGCATTCATCCTTGGAGGGTCCCATTTACTGAGTTGGGTGGTCTTTCTATATATATATAT
>CALSBV010012175.1:16933202-16952056 GCA_943590825.1 Bovichtus diacanthus
GTCTGCTTTCTTGTGGAACTCTCTTCCACACAATGTCAGCTAGTCCAAAACCAGAGCCAGCGGCCTTTGACAGTGCAGAGCATGTCTCCAACCTGCCGGCTTTCCACTTGCAGTACTCATTAAATTTCAGGTCAGGCAGGCATGACACAACAAAGTCAGGGTAGGTGCCCCACTTAACATTTTACCGTCTAGTTCTGCTATAAGACAAATGACTGGAAAGAATTATGGAAGGACAAAATATAAAATAAACAGGGAGAAGAGGGGATGCTTAAACGCTCTGAGCAATGAAATACAACACGTCTTCTTCGTAGCATCCATGTTGTTTCCACATTACGACTTAAAGCTGATGAACACACTGAAAACAGAAGAACGACTCCCGACTCGGGAAATGGGACCATCCGAGGAGGATGTCAATGCACCATTGGCTTTGGCAGTGGTTTTTGCGCTCTTTGATTACCATTCCAGTTTACTCAGTTTTCTCCTCACATTTACCAAATACAAAAATCAACAAATCATCTGCAATTTGCTGTTCTGTGGCTTTAAAACTATAATATTGTGGGGTACAAGTAATAAGGCCTGGAACTGACATTTCCCTTCCATTTGTGATCAAAAAAAAAAAAAAGTTTTCTTTTCCTCAAAGAACAATGAGGGAACTACACCAGACTGCTTTTGTTTTTGGAGCCGGTACTTAGCAGACCTCTGAGAACAACATCTAATCTAGAACTGATTCATGAGGGGCTGTGGGGAAACACTGATCCAAGATCTGAATTAAGAAACATGATTCTAAAAACACACAGCGCTGATAATTTCTCTTCTAAAAGTCATCCTTGTTGAATGGCTTACAGTATATTGAGAAAAAAACATTTCTCAAGGCAAACATGTGAAGCAGCCACTTCAGATATAGACAAGAAACAAGGAGAAAAACCTTAAACATGCTACGAATTGTAAAATGTTCAACTGATGCAAGTTTGGCATTCACATTGAAATGCGTGATGTGTTCAGAACGTCCCTGACAGTTTGTCTGCCGAGGTATGGTACATCTCAACTCGAGGTTCATTGTGAGTCATATCAGAGCGTGCTAGAGTTACGCATCAGAAGAGCCTTCGCCACCTGGATATTAATGCCCGACTTTCAGTTCCATCTTTACCAATTATTGTTGATCATTTGACAAAAGAGTTTGACATGGAGATGCTTGTAAATTTGAAAGTAAAAAAATACTAACAGCCCTCTGGATGAACGTTGTATCCGTAGCTCTCATTAGAAATGGGTACAGAAGGCAGGTCTATGGAATAACCCCTTGAGGTTTCAGCCGCTCTTGATGAAGGCAAGAGCGTGAGAAGCTTCTCCAGTATATTCTTAGCACTGCCTCTCCCCATTTGCCTCTCTTTTCTCCCTTCTCCCGATCCCAGGGAGCCGGCTCGTTTTTAGGCTTTGCCCATCAATCTTTTATTTTTCAATTTCTCTGTGACACTGGAATCTGCCAGCAAGATTTCACAACACTTAAACACATAAATAACTGAGAGTATGAAACTGAATAGCATATCATCTTTCTATGCAAACACACCAACATAAAGATGCATGGAAAGAACTAAAACCTCAAAATGGAGTAGGACTATTATTTTTGCTAATTTATTTGTTTATATTCTGTGGGAGCTGAAACGATTTAGTCGACTAATTGTTTAGTCAAATCAACAGAAATACAATCAGTAACTATTTTAAATCATACAAGTCATTGCTAAAGCTAAAACACAAAGCAATCTCTGACTCCAGCTTCTTCAAGTGAGAATTTGCTGCTTTTTATTCTTACTTGAAAGTAAATGTAATATCTTTATGTTTGGACAGTCGTTTTGGAGAAAATAAATATCATTTAAACTATTTTCTAACATTTTATAGATAAAAGAAATCGATTAATCAAGAAAATATTTGGCAGATTCATCGATAAGGAAAAAATGGTCAGTTGCAGCCCCAACATACAGTGATCACTGAAAAGGGTAAAATAGTGATAATTACAGTAAAACAGTAACCACTACTCCCTTTCCTCCCATTAGCCGACTACAACTATATCCAATATAAAATCTGGTCATTGTGTAATGTTGTCACAATGAAATCAGTGGAGGAGACGTCTGCTTAGCTACTGCTCTTATTGTTTGTCCGCACCTCCTAAACTATCTGCATCCAAGCCAGCCCCATTCCCTGGGTGCTCCCCAGCCTACCTCCACATCTCAGGTTGTTAGGACAGACATTTTACCCTGAGAAAGTACTGCAGTGCGGCCAGACTGAACCAGACAGCTCTATAGCCTCGGGAGTAGTCCAAACAGGAAGACTGAATCAGGCGAGATAAAACTCTATTTATATTTTCCCAGGCAGGCATCCTGATCAGAACGCCAAATACGATGATATGAAGAGCTACTGTATGGGGGGGGGGGGGGGGGGGGTGACGTCATGCAAAACAGCCATAAACGTAATACGTGAAATAGTTCTAGTAGTAGTACTGCTAAATTTCTTTTGTGAGTGCATCATTGTCTTCAACAATATGAATCACAGTGTGTGTTCCTCCATACAAGATGGAGAGCCATAAAGGTAGCACAAAACATTGATTTACAATCAAGCAGCAGTTAGGGGCTTTGGCGTTTGAATCGCTTGCTGCAGCGGCTTTACTTACATACTCAGCTCGTCTAACACAGCCGTGGGTATGTGGGGGAGGGAGAAAAATCACAAGATGGGGTTGCAGCAGGTCAGGCTGTTGAACAGGAAATACCTAATAGATGCCCAAAACCACTCATGACCTCTGAAAGAAACAACAGATCTGTCAATCTCAAGGGAGACTGATATTACAATGACCTGGATGGTCCTTCTGAACTTCTCACTGGGAAAGGCCTCTGCATTATAATGGTCTGCAGTGATACTACAGTGTTTCTATCAAAGGCCTTCAGGAGCTGACTTTTGTTCAACAAGGTAGCAAAGCGCTATGAGAACATTCACACAGCTGTTTCTGATCAACCCACAACTCCTAAAGCTTACTGGCTGTAACATATAATCAATGAAGGTTGTTCTACAGATTATGCGCAAATTGGGGCAAGAATGAAAAGTATGTCTGGTACCTGTTCCCATTTTAGAAATATGTGAATTAGTGTGCAAAAGTGGACAAATTAGCTTTGGCTAGGGTGAAATTCAAAAAAAAGGTGTGATTAACAAATGACCAGTTGTTAAACCAGGAAAACAAAGAAATGTAAAAACTAGATCACACCAGCCGCAACGCCAAAATCGGGCCAGGGGCATAAAGTGGGTGGGCCCATTCCCCACCTTCTACCCCTTACTTATGGCAACCTTTTATAGGACCACACCCATTTCCAAACTCAGCCTTTATTTTGATCTACTACACACCTGTAAAGTGTTGTGACGCTAAATCGCGGATATGTTGGTCTCTAGGGATTGGTTAGGTAAAAATCGAATGGAGTTACAGTGGAGGCGATGTCTGACTGAAGATGGAAACAGAGTCCAACGAGTTGGCAAATTCTATCTGATATCAGGCCTATAGTACCATACAATTTTGTGTTGTTGAGTATTCTGCATCTTTCTGTCGGACCATGTCGCTAGAGTCTTTGTTAATATGAGCTTTTTATGAGCTGCCTTACTGTTTTGTTCATAAACATCTTGATGACTCAGTGACCTCATGACTCATTAACTTGGAAATTAGTCCCACATTTGTGTTCAAAACTCAATGACTAAAGATTGTGTTCAAAACTCAATGACTAAAGATTCTTGTGGTTTATGATGATCAACGGATTTTCAAACTTGCCACGTAAGCATAAAGTGACATTTTTAGGTTTATATTGAATAGCAAAGCAAAAAGTCATTGCAATCGGCTACAATCTATTGAAATGCCACAAACTACTATTATGTGAATGACTTTAATAGTAAGTATAGTGATCGTATTTTATTCATTGCTAGATGATTTGCATTATTGTTAGGGAAAGAAGATCTTCACAAATTGTCCTTATTAGTATTGTTAAGTATTATGGTCATCTGTATCATGCTTAATTTCACACATATCATAAGATAATAACTGGCAAATTCGATTAAACAACGGAATTATATTGTAAAATAATTGTTGGCCTGCCCATTATTTTTCACTATGAAATCACAACGTATGTACAGATTCATATTCGACCAATCTAAGATGTTTTTGGGTTAATTCCTAGTATTTAGCAGATTTGAAACAGAAATGAGCTCTAATGAGAAGAACATGTTTGGATAAAATATTAAAAAGGCAAATAAAAAACAGACACATTCTTTCGGAAAAACAGTGAATAAACAGCAGCTGCAGTTTAATGTTAACAAAAATGTCCACGCTAGAACCTGACTGATTTAACTGCTGGCACCGTCAGATTGACTGATGATTCCTCAGAGTTCAATACATCTTGACTTGATGTATGATGGACACACACAGACCTATAAACCCATAAAAAGCAGCCAAATGAGCCTAGGCAGTAAATGGGAACATGTATGCGCACAGTGACGAGAACTGCTATTGGTTTCGTGGTATATTAACAGTTCCTCCCCGAGTCAGAAGCAGCCAAGTCTTGAGTCAAGTCCTCCTCGAGGGATTATCACGGCGCATTGATCACCCTGGAGGGATGGAGAAGTTGTTGAAAAGCTCACACTAACAAGCCTATGTCTCAGTATTACTGCTCAACCACATCCTTCAGTCAGGCCGACACTGGGGCTGTGACGCTAACAGCAGCCTGACTCTACCACAAACCAGATCAGAACAAGCCTCAGTCAGCAGTGGAAACTGGGTTTCACAGGGGAACTATTGTGCAAAGTCTGGATGTGATTCAGCACAGGGCTGCGTCTTTCATGACACCAGTTATGTCCTTTCGATAGTTTAAACGAGTTATCAAATTTTGGATGTGAAAACAGAGGTTAGGAAAAAAAACATCATACATCCACGAATATGAACGATATATGACTTAGTCGTGAGAAAAGGGGCTACTGTCAAACCGCACGAAGAAGCCCTGCCAAAGCTGGATTTGCCTTTGGACACCAGGAAACATTTGCTCGTGTGAACCTATTACTTGGAAATGATCAATGCGTGCTCCGTACATGATTAGCATTGGAACTCTGAGACACAGAGAGAAATATTAAAGAGGAGATTATTATGCATGAAAGTTGAAAAAAACAAAACAAATTACTGCACACACTCCTGTAATTGTTATCACTTCTCAGGTTTCCCGGTCATAATGGAAATCAAATACCTCTGATTTACAATTAGACAGGCCAGCCTGCCATAGAGCCAATTTCACGCTAACAGGCAGACCCCAAAAAACTTAAACGCAGAGAGCAACAGTCGGTCTGGATTCTTCAGAGTGCTATATAAAACTGCATCATCCTGGGAAGAATCTTAAAGATATAATATACAATATGTCCGCATTAAAATACAAAAAAAATTTAAAATACTAGACTACTAAGTTATATATATTTTTTGTTGAGTTGTGTACAAACAGTCTAACAAATGTTTTCAACAATATTCAAACCCAGAGAAATCTGTATTTTTAAATCAAGGTCAAGTCAGTTTCATTTGAACTCTTATGGCGACGTATCCCCTAAGCTGTCACAATTTGACTTTTTATGCAGTTTTAAACTGCATTTTTCCGATACACCTTTTAGATCTTGGCCGTTTTTAACTCTATATTTTAACCAGATTAGGGATTTTACTCTGTAGTCGTCTGGAGCTCAAGTTATCAGAGAGCAGAGCAAACGTTAGCAGCACCAGAACAGCGTCTGAGAAACACTGACTTGTAACATGAAACTGCTTTATTCAGTGCTTTTAAAATCTGTTTAAATCGCAGGGTCTGTTAATTGCAAAATTACATATTGTGCATGTAACCCAATGCAATACATATGTTACAACATTATTTATCCCTTTTGGGCATTGAGACACTAGCAAGATCTTATCCAAAGTGGGCTTTATTAGTCAGAACTTGGACCAGCAGCCCTCCCACAGCTGAGCGTTTAGGACAGTGAGTCTAGTCAGTGTGGTCAGTCAGGAACATGGGGCATCGCTCCCGACCACAGTGTCTAAAAGAAGAACAATACTCGTGGAAACACGGCAGCGAAATAGCTCCGTCCAGAACTTTCACACAGTTCAGACAGAAACCCCCTTGCATGACCTGCAGTGGCTACCGTTTTGTCTTCCCTCTTAAAAGAATTACGTGGATCTTAAAAACAAATCCCAACTACACTTCATCAAGTGTCCTCGCAACCACAATGAGTGCATTCACACGGGTTTACTTGTGTCCCATTTGTAGACCCGGACCTGAAAACTGCTTTCTGAGAGAGCCGAGTATAAGCCTAGTCTATTCAACATGCAAGCTCTGGGTACATTTGATTTGCATGTTAAAACGGGATCTCTCAAAATATGTGAATGCATGTGTCAAGCAGGCTCAGAGCAGGGGTCGAGAGGTTCCCTGTTACCGCCCTCCAGTGGCGTTTGAGAGAAGGAGGGAAGAGATTCATGGGTCAAGCAGAATGCGCCTTTTCAACAAATGCCAAGCAGTTCATGGGCCAGGACTGGAAGAACAAGAATCTCCTGTGTGCTTCACACGCAATGCCAGCGCCCTCCAGGCATGTGTAACTCCAACCGATTATCATGCAAAGTTATTTTTTTACGATCTGTCTATAACCAAAATATTCAAATTACCATCACCTATGACAAAGCTTAAAAAGATTTAGCTAAATAATTGACTGTCAATCAACTAATTATTTCCTTGAAATAACTGCACCATTTAAACTGGGGTGAATATTCACCATCAATGTGAAATTGCATGCTTTTCTGTAAACACACGTTTAGCTCACCAGCTTTGAATCTCAATACAATTAACAGAAAGCTGTCCTACGAAACCTTTTGTGGAAGAATGCACCACTCAGTCACTACTCTCTAAATGTTTTACTTAAACTGCAGCCAAGACAGTTGGAATCATCAGCATCAAACCTTTGAAATCACAGAGTGTAACATTGATCAATATGTGCAGTTTATTGAAATGATGCAACAGATCTTTCACTTTTTTTCAGGGCAAGGGTTTCCCCAACAGTGGCACTGACTGCCATTTGCAGCCAACCGTGGGCAAAGTAGCTCAGTGCAGCGCTAGATAAAATGTCCTTGTTTTATTGAGAGAGTTAAATTGTTTGGCGAGCCAGCCATTAATAGCCACCCTGAGCATGGCCACGTTTTAAATACCCTTAGCAAAAAGGCTCAGGCAGATTTTAACAGGTTTCATTTCCATTCCCCTAAACACAACAACACGCTGAGAGCTTGTCTGGCTTAAGCATTAAAAGTGCAATTTGCCATGCTATATCTTGTTTTTGTATGTGGTATCCCTGCATGCTTGGCTGAAGAAACTCATTTTTCATCAACAATGTGAAGAAAGTGCTTGTTATTCAACACAATACTCTGGTTCATTGCCCTCGACCGAAAGGCCCCACCACTTCTCCAAATGGAGAGATTTCAATGCTTTTACTACAAATATAAGAAACTGCAACATCGGCTTCTACATTTTGAACACAACATGGACTGTAAACAATTAAAAAAGGAGGCAATGTATATGCAAAAAAACACATGACTATCATCACTATTTAGTTCGGCATGAAACCACTATACAAGTTCATTCAAAAAGTTCATCTAAGAGAACAAAGAAGCGTCAGTTTTTGCGGACTATGGGTTCATTCAGCTAAGTGGTAGCTGGAGGATGTAGTATTTTAAAAGTTAATTCACAAAAAAAGGATGCTAAGGTTTGTTGGTGGTTTAAAATAATAAAATAATCTACTCGACAATCAATTACATGGAATTTAAAAAAAAAGTGGCTCAAACTGTTTTCAAGAACATTTAATGGCTCCATCAACATCCACATACCAAAATATTTAGAGATTAATAAAAAAAATCAGTCAGAAGGACACTAAATAAGCTGCAGGGTTGAAGAACATTCTGGCGCTTTTTCACTTGTTTTTTTCTTAAGCATTTGAAGGCCAAGACCTAGAAAATCCCCAAAACGGCTGTTTGGACTATTGTACAGTTAGTGGGAAAAAAATCTCAACTCTTCTTATATAAACATGAAATTCTTTGCTTTAAATAAAAAAAAACTAACAAACGGCAGGAAATTGGGAACTCATTGTAACTTTCTTGAAATAACAGGACATGGATGAATATAAACTCATTTTAATCTTGGGGAAATGTATTCATTCCCCAATTCCTTTTTTTTTTTTCTTCTTCAGAAAATGCTAAAACATGTCAAATGCTGTAATGACCAGATGAACATTTCACACCTATCAAACATCCACACCTTCTCTTTGGAGCATAATACTGCAAACTGTGTATGCTGAGGTTAGACGCCGCAGGACGAGTGAGTTTAGGAAAATCTTCGCAAAGAAATCTGCTTGCAGCCCTCCATTGGGTAAATAAACAAACGTCACTCATCGACCTCTCAGATTCTTTCACTTTCACTGTCTGTTGGTCTCAGATTCTGTGTTTCATTCTGACAGTCTCTTTTTTAAAAACATATCAAAAAAGACTTTTCTCAGTCTGTTCTTACATAAAACCTTCATAGACACAAGTCTATTTTTAGGGGTCATACAAGGACATCCATTTTCAGCTGAGCAAGCCAGAGGAAAACAAACCACACTAGCGGCTCAGTGAGGCTGTATTTAGGCAAAGCGATGCTTTGAGCTGGAGGTCTCTACGTGCCCAGCAGAACAGACCCGAGACCCGACCCATACAGGTTTGGATCCACGTTTTATTTGTCCAATCGTGACCAGGTTGGGTCCCGTTCTATTACCGCAGGTCCCGGATCTGTTTAACGTAAATGTGTAATACCCGAGTGGATCCGAAGAAGACCCACATTTATCGTCACTATTCTAGATGCAAAACAACTAGAAAGCCGATTCTAAACAAGTCGGGTTTGTCATCCGACGGCGTGACGGCAAGTGGACTTTCAAACTGAAATATCGAGTGCTGTTGAGAGGAATTACAGAAAACCTGGATGTATTTCACCAACTTTCTTCCAAAGAGGATGGATTAGATGCATCACGAATAGGCACTATTGAGGAAGTAGCCTGACAAAAATAAAGAAATAAATAATAGAATAAATGTCAGAAAAATTAAATCCAAACTACATTTAGGAATTCATTAATTGATAAAAAATGTAACATAAATTGATGGTTTTAATTTGCACTTTAAATTATTTATTTTGGTAGATTCTGTCCTCTAATATGAACAGGGGATAATTAATATTACATAAGGTAAGACACAAAGTTTTGTTATGACATTTTGTAAATTAACTTTAACTTGTGAAGAGCGATTGTGATTGGTGCCTGTAGGGTCTTGGTCTCCGGGGGCCAGCCGGGTTAGGGGTCTGACATTTATCGGTTCTGCGTGAGTCCGGATACCAGCATTCAAATAATAGACGGGTTCGGTTTTGTTCCGGGTAGCATATTTGCGGGTCATCGCCGGCAATGCTAACATGCTCAAAGTAACAATACTAACGTGCTGATGTTTATCAGGTAAAATATTTTCCATCTTTACCTTCTTAGTAGGGCATGTTAGCATGCATGTTTAAAAAACAAAAAAACAAAAAAAAAAAAAAACACAAAGTACAGCTGAAGCTGGTGAGAAAGCTATTAGTTTTGCAGGAATATGGCCATAAACCAAAGTATTGGACAAATTAAAACTATGACCTGATGGTGGTGCTAGATGAAAAGTCAAGAGGATCACCAAAGTCATTAGATTGTATCTTCTTCGTTGCCATGCCTAAAACCAGGCCACTAGCATGGCTAAAAACACACTAATAATACAAAAGTCTCGGATCAGATCTAAAGAGCCTCAATAGGTGGATGATTGCACTATTCCACCAACTTGTCAAAGGCAGTCAACCGGCGAAAAAGGTACAGAAGCATGTATGATTTCAACACATGTTCAGCCCGCCATTAGATGATGCGAATACAAATCAGAGTGAAATTGAAAAGCAAATGATCCATGAGACGGAGGCCTTTGTTCCACGGATGGTATAGAGTAGTCGCAGAAAATGCAGCATTCAGTGATGTGTTGTTCCAGATGCTGCGACATAACTACATCCAATATATTTTATGTCCATCTGGGACCTATAAAATATATTATTTAAAAGGAGCATTTGGCAGCACAGGGAAATGTTTTCCTCACTGTTCAGTGTGTTGGCAGGTTAAAACAGAGAATGGCAGTGACAAATGTTTTTGCCACACACTTGAATTTAGACCATGTATTCCCTGGAGAAATTCCCTTTGGGGCTTATGTAACAATCAATGGTTATTGTGGCTTTTATTTAGCGGCCTACTAAAAGTTTGTGAAGGCATAGAGCTTAATTGCATTGAAATTGTGGTTTCTCCATTTTAATAAACCAAATGTGTCCAATTTAGGATGTTGTACGTACATGATTGGGTAACACGGTTTGAATTTCATTGGCACAATTTGATTTAAAGTAACATACACTCTACTGTGAACACATTTATGAATAAGACATGTTTTAGAATCATTTCATCTCTAAAACAATCTGCACTCATCTCCACAATAGCTTGGTGGATGGATGCCCAACAGGGCCGGTCCAATCTATCATCAGTCACAATTTCATCTCATGTGGGACAAGAAGGGGCAGTATTCTCACAATCAAGCTGTATAAATGTAATGAGTTCCAGACATGTTTAGTAACAAGTGGATGCATCACTTATTACCGACCTCTTCCCGAATTTATGATTCACCACCAAGACAGAGCCGGGTTTCAAAACAGTAGGTCACAGATGTAGTGGCCAATGGGCATCTAAAGCAGAGTGGATCATGTTTAAAGAGTTCAATTGCCATGGTAAGGATTCAATCCAAGAGGCAGCGGGCTCTGTAGCTACTCACAAAGGTGCTGTTGATTAGAATATTGGCATGAGGCAGGAGAAGCGCTGGCTCTGCCTTGCCAATGAGGCTCCCTTGTGTAAAGTTAATCACAGCAGGTTCAAAGCTGGTAAGGAATTACTCTTTTGAGGATCTTCTTTTTTTTTTTTTTGTACAAACAGGCATTTAGGAGAGCAGACAAGACAGTTCAGGAGGGGCCTCCCCCCTGAAAGATGGCAGAATAGGAAATATGCCATTGATTTGTTTTCTGTTTTTTCTCTTGTTTTCTCACAGAGAACGCTGAGGCTGTTGCAACTCAGTGCTTTTCCAAGTGAAATCCAAATATGGCATGCTTGACACCTACCAACTGCGATGGGATCGCTTAGTAAAGCTGGAGTGCGAGACTTTTACAAATAAATGAACGTCCGTTTCATTTATAAGTAATGCCTGCAGGTGCGGGCTTCCTAAAAACACTTTTTTGAATGTTCTAGCAAAAACACTCCAGAAACTTAGCTTCCGCCAAACTACTGGCTGCTGACCCGTGACTATTGTCTCTCCCATGTGGTAATAACTTTCAATGTCAGGGTGGGAGACATAAGATAAATATAACATTGTTGGTAATAATGGTTGCCATTAATAGGAACTCCATGGACTTTTTTTTTCTAGAATGGTACATTGAACATGGGATACTGTCACATGTGATATTTTCATCAAACAAACACCTTCCCACTTTTGGCATTTTGGTGACTAACCATGAAAGTTACTAGACTGAAGTGGGAGGGTAGCTGTTTTTTTACTGGTTTGATAGAAGCCTGTTGGCTGTCGATGGCCTCACAGGTAGGTCTTTCATCGGCAGCCCTTCATTTGAGGGCTAAGGTTTAAGTGGTTATTTTGTCTTTTAAATACAGTATATAAACTTTTCTGACATGCAAATCAAAAAGGACTGAAAACTACTTACACGAATGCCTGTGATTTTGTGCGCCACACAGCACATTGCAAAACCACCACATTGCTATTCTTTAGAATACAGGAGCAGAGTTCCAGGGGAACAAGCCATCGCTCACGTAGCAGTTTACACATTCATGAGAAAGATCTTCAAGATATTGCATCGCAATGCATTTTTGTACTGCAACACAAAGAGCCCTTATGTTTTATATTTCCAATATGATAAGGGGCAGCGGAATGTGTGGATTGTTAGATTTACACACACACACAACGAGGCCATCCACACAAATACCAATTCAACTTAAAAAGAAAAGGAGTTCCTATTGTGAGACGCCAGTCTTGAATTCCTGTTACAAAACAGGCTGTTGTTTCGAGGAGAAAGCCTTGAAGGAGGATTAGAGGAGCGCATATGAATAGCTATGATTGATGCCAGACTCTGTAACACCTGATAATATTGTAATCCTTCCAAAAATAAACCTTTCATAACTGCAGTGTAAAAACTTCTGGTCACAAAAAGACAAAACAACAAATGAAGTAAATACTTAAAAAAAAAAAAAAATGGAGGTACTAATGAGTGTAATGTAAAAATATGTGATGACGGAACAAAAGTCCTGCAATAGATAGTATATTTATGAATTGTGGACCGTCGTCAAAAAGTTGTATTTGATTACATTTTATAGTAAATTATAAAATGATTATATATAAATAGGCTTCTCATCTTATTATCGATTAGACAGTTGAAGGTTCCCATGTTAGATGTTGCAGACTACAGAACTCATTGTTTTCTCTATCTGCCTTATGTAATACTTCACCCCCAAAAATAAAAATGGATTTGTACATCAATTACTCACCCCATGTTATCCTGGATGTGTGAAGAAAACATTGTTTTGCTCACATGTCTCCACGGTGCACGAAGAATCCAAGAACTGAAAAATATTCTTGATGAATTGAAGTCAATAGGGGGGCAGCGTTTATCAACCGCAAAACTATATATAGAAATATATATCAACGCACTGTTCATACGCGTTGGTGTTTTGAATAGAAGGGTTATAGCGAAAAATGCATGTGTATGGGAAATACTGAGAATACGCATCGATAAATGAGACCTGGATTATACTGCACGAGTTGTGCGAGGGTTTGGAAAGCAGATGTTTTTTGATATAGTTTAGCTGTTGAATTCATTAAGAATTTCTTTCAGTTTGTGGATTCTTTGTTCACCTTGAAGGCATACAAAAAAAAACTCTCTTAAGAAAGGTAACATGGGGTGAATCATTAATCTGTAAATGGTCTGGTTGGGAGTGAAGTATTTATTTAACTGTGTTTTAAAGCTAATGCAATGCAGTGGACAAGTATCTCTTCAGACGCTACATTGTATGCATTTGTATGTTTGTCCCCTCTTGTGGGCTTGTGATGACAGACGGATCCCGTAGAAATCTCCAAAAACAACAGAGTGTAATCTAATGTTATGCATTCTCAAAGCCAAAAATAATCTGCATCTTTACCAGCTGAGACTCTGGTGCTTGGTCCCCTTTTCCCAGAGCATGATATCCCTTCTAGTGAATAAACGGTCACATTTTATACAGTAAAGTTATACAGTCAAAAAAAAGAAATTGGTCTGGAGCTGGATAATGAGATCCACCAATTCCCGGATCGGCTACACTCGTAAGCATTAAGAGTATTTTTTACAGGCTACATGAGTACACAGGATACGGACAGTTAAATTAAACTGAAATCTCGTTCCCAATTTAAAGCAACTAATGACTAATAAAATAAACACCGTCCCATCAAATATAATATATGGGTACGGTAATGTGACCCATTCCCTTCCAAAGGAAACTCTACACTACAGCTCTGAGCACAGCTGTGACAGTCACAATATGACCTACACTGGTTGTGACTGAAATTGATTCATGGGTACGGACATGATTCATTATTTACAGAAATGTATGTGATTCAACATGAGAGAAGCGTCATTAATTCCAACCAGGTTCTCGCTTTCTTCTCGTTTCATAAAAACCTTCAGCCAGAAAGAATCAAAGAAAACAAACAATCTAAATAATACAATATGACAGAAAAGCAAAAAGTTCCAGGAGAACTGGGGGTTGCAATTAGAGCTCCACCGTTGCTCAACATTTGTATAAATACGTTAGTAGTGAAGATAAATATCGGGCCCGCTGGGGCATTCTTTAACACTGAAAACACAAATAAACCACAAGACAGGGAGGAAAAAGCCACTAGGGGAGGTTCACATTTCGTCATGAAAACTCAAAAGACAGACAAAGAGCTCCACACACACTTTCTTACACACATGTGCAAATATTATCTTATGTTAACCCTCCTATTATAATGTATGAAAATTCAACCCATTTTCGCTTTAGAGTACTTTTGACTCTTGCCAAAAAACAATGATGTTTTGTTCAGACATCCATGTTTCCCAGAAAATGAATCCTCATGACTTTTGTAACCCCTTGACGGTTCCTCTAGCGCAATGATTGACATTTAGTTTCCTTTTAGTCAAATTTCTTCATAACTATTGGATAGATTGTCGTGAAGATTAGCAGCCTACAGACAGTCTTATCCCCCTCCCCTTGTAAAAGTTTCAGCAATTCCTTAACATTTCATCTAGCACCATAATAAAGTCAAATCTTATCTTTATGACAAAATACCTGCAAAACTGAAGACATTCCCATCAGCCTCAGTTGTACTTTGTCTCCAATGCAGTATAATGGGATATTTCGTGTCATTTACATCATTATATGCTTTACTATTTCTTATCATGGAACTACATGTTCCATGATAAGAGCTCTTTATGTAAAAGCTCTTCATGGCTCCAGGCTTAGAGATCAGATAAAAAAATTATAATAATCCAACGCATCAGCTTGCCAACACAGACAAAAGGCGGCGGACACAGGCTAAAGCTACACAGGCCATCAGGAGAGGAAGCCCTACCGGCTAAAGTCAACAAGTCTGACATTACAAATCCCGCTCTGCTCTGAAACAAAAGTGCATGATGCAGCGTGAACGCAGAGCAGACAGCAGCAGCCAAAGAGCTCACTTCCACGTGTTCACTTACTGCAAAGATGACACGTGTGGATGGCATCTACTCGAACATGCATACACCGACTTTGTGGTAGGCTACAGAATGACAGGTTCAAAGTAAGCAGGACGGTCTACTGCACAAAATAGACTCAACTGTAAACAGCCGCCTGCCACTCGCATAGCGAAGTCAAAATATAGGCACAGAATGTGCTGCTCGCAGTGTATATATACGGCAGGGAGTGAGATATTCGATCTGCATCTTATGAATGCACAGCTTGAGTAGGGCACATATAAAAATGGGTAGACTCGCCCACCTGAAATAAGGACTAAAGTACGGGCTTCTCTGGAAGCAAGATGCAACGTCAGAGTGAGTCATGGCAGCCGCTGTCAGTAGCACAGATCGAGCAATGTCTCACACAGACAGAGACTGAGATGCACTGCCTTGCTCTTCCTGTTGCTGATTGGCCCGAAGGGAAGATGTGATTAAAGTGGCAGAAAAAAAAAAAGTAAATGTTGATGTAGCAGCACAGCTCAACTATTGTGAGGCCTGGTGGAATGAGATGGGGCCCAGCACGGACGGTCCTGCCCCCCCCCCCCCCACACTCGTCCCACAGAATAGGAACTTTCATGAAGGGACAGAACAAGAGAGACGAGCTCTGTGGTAAGAGGCCAACATCGCTGCTTTTGTTTACCGCTGCAGAGAATCAGCCAGTGGTTCCCAGAGGAAAACCACTTGACAAAAGGTTATGACTGTTGCTGCAGTCATGTAGAAAGTTAGGTTTCATTATGTAAACCGAGGCCTCGGTGAAGAGCGTAACGCAATGAGACGCTGCTCAAACCACTCAGTCTTTCCTCCTTTGATTGTAGTGTGGCAAGTAGATATGACTGAGAAATGAATCCAACAGTTAACTCTATAATCCAATGCAAGCCCTTGTATGTAGTGACATACTGTATATTGTATATATTTTTTATTGTAATTTTTCTTCTATAGAGCGCTTTCATTTTAATTCAGTAATATTGTATATATATATATATTGATTTTTTTGTACTTGCTTTTATTACGTTTATGTTATGTTCTACACCAATGCACTGAAGCAAATTCCTTGTACGTGAAAACCCACTTGGCAAGATTGTGACGCTGATTCTCAGGTAGATTTATATGATTAGAAGGCAGCCAAAGGGAGAAATTCACCCTCCAAAAGTTTGGTGAAAACAATTAAATCACAAAAGTGAAATTCAGTAAAGAAAATAAAAAATAAAAAAAGTACATATTTTGCTCAACAGCGGGTCGTAGGTGGGGGGCACTGATCCCATGCCATGAGTGAAGCAGGAATGTGGGGTCAAACAGTGGGAAACCTCTCTCTCCCCTCCCACACACCAGAATAGATATGATCCTCAGCATACCACCACGGCACCAGAGGTAAAAAAAGAGCTGCTGTTTTGATATGCTCCCACTAGACCTTTGTGTCAGGTCTGTGAGGTATATCCATTCATTTAGAACGTGTCCCTGTGACTTGAACACTGAGGGAGTGAGAGATGGCCAATCTTAACTATAGCATGTAATACATATTTTCCCCTGAAGACAATAATCATTAACCAAATAAGACAAGAACCACAACCCATAGTGGTCAACAAGCTATACAGTGTCAAACAAGTGCACTGCTGAAATGCATCAAAGCATGCAGAGCTTTCTCCACATCTGGTAGATCCTTCAATGAATGGTGATGATGGAAGTGATGTTGGACTCGAAACAACTTCTTGGCTTCTTGTCCTCTGTGACCAGCTTTAAATTCACATTTGCAGCCACCTTAAGCGATGCTCAGTTATAACCAAACACAAGCGCAGTGATGAGGCTCATTTAGTGTCTGTGCTCAAAACACACAATGTGGACAATGAGTGGGGAGGAACTCCAGGGATGAGCCTGTTGTTGATGTTGCTCGCGTGGATGGGAGCCGTTTGTCATTCAGCCGGCAGGATTCAGAATTTATGCTTTGATTCTTGACAATCCTTCATGCTTACGTGAGTCTACTTGTGAATCAACTGGTAGCAAAAAAAAAAAACGTGTCGGCTCAGGATGTGTCATTATCATACAACAGGAGCAGAGGTTTTTTACCCTGAAGGATTTTTATGCCATCATAATACGTTTTTTGTTCAGGGCATACGTGGATCAGAGGTTCAGTTTTTAAGTTTGAATGTCCACTTCCGGACAGATAAATCTACATAAGTAAATACCTCAGTATATTGAGCTACGGAGATATAGTAATTGCGATAATAAATATTAAGTAAAAAAAATACATAGTTAAAAATAAACAACAACAATAATAAAAAAAACTAAATTAAATAATGAGATAAAATAGCCTTTTCTTTACACAGCGGATTAGAGATGAACAAGCAAACTGATGTCTTTGTATTAGGCTTAAAATGTGTCAATCTTCTGGACATTTAAAGCTTTTTGGCATGTGACAAACTCATAATTCCCTGCCAAAAATAAGTAGCCTTTAGTCATAAAATAACAGTGATGGTAATATTATAGTCTTAAAAGGAGTCCATAAAAGGATTTTTTTTTTAAAAAAAACACTTAACACTCAGAAGTCAGTTCTACAGACACTCTATAAAAAAAGGAATATTACTGGATTATTCCACCATAAGGTCATTACAAACTGGCCACACTCTAACTGGCCTACACATTATAAAAGACATTATATTGTGTTTTTTTCATGTTTCAAATCATGTGGATGTAACCAGTGTTGGGGAATAGTGAACTACATGTCATTAAACGAGCAGTTTACTACATGTCGCAGGATCTTGCTGGTTGTTCACATTTACATAGTGATCCAAGTAGGCTCGTTAAATTAATGGCTTAGTTTGTCATGTAATTAACTACTAAACTTCAAACTATTTTGGGCCATAAAAAGGAAATGAATCATTGTGTATTTACCATCGCTTCTCTACAGGAAGTGAACCCCCTTTGACCAGCAAACACCCCTTTTTCTTTAAATATAAGTTTGTTGGGGTAGTTTTTTCTTTAGTTTGAGAATGACCTTTGAACAAGTGGGCACTTTTTAAAAATAAAACTTAAATGAGTGGCATTTTTGTTTTCGGCTGGCATGTGACATTTCTTTCATAATAAATCTTTTGTACACTGTCAATTTCATCTTTTTGTTTCCAAAAGTAGTTTGAACTACTTTTCCTGAGTAACCTTTAGTAAACTAGACTTCTCCCTAGGGTTAGCTTTTGCTGTAGTTCAGTCATAGCTTGCAAAGCAATGCCTTCGGACACCCACACACACACACATATATGCACGCGCACACACGCACGCGCGCGCGCACACACACACACACACACACACAAGTAGTTGTATCTGCGACAGCTCACTGTGGTCGGATACAGCACACAGTAAAGTGGACGCCACACGACACTACGATGCCACCACGTCACGCAGAATATGGGGTATAAACAAACAAACATTGCCGTCAATAAACAACCTAAAAAAACCCAAACAACAACAGACTCGTACCTGTTAAACCTCCTCTGGATGTGCTGCAACCTGTCACACGAAGGAGAGCAAAGGCTGCTGGTGGAGGGGACTCACTGCGTCCCACGCGACTGCAGCCCAAACTTTCCAGTCGGACCTATTTTATTGTGTTATTCCGTTCTGTCGGGGATGATTTCGCCCTTTTGCCCCAAAAAGAAACAACCGTCGGACCTCTCTTCCCGAACTTTCGGTGCCCGCTTCGTGTCTCAGTTGGATGATGAATTGGGGAAAAGCGTTTTCTGGTTGGCCAAGGAGGAACTGAAGTTTGCGGAAGAAGCAGGGGGCGTGCCAGAGCTCCGGAGCACATGTGAATGACAGGGGCCAGGGAGCGCATCTAAAACTTCCAACCAGGGGGATTTATCTTTATATATTATATTATATTATATTATATTATATTATATTATATTATATTATATTATATTATATTATATT
>CALSBV010012175.1:16952066-16962443 GCA_943590825.1 Bovichtus diacanthus
TTATATTATATTATATTATATTATATTATATTATATTATATTATATTTAGTCTCAGAGGTCGAACTACATCATAGTAATTTGGCGGTTGTGAAAAAATCCGTTTTGACAGCCGACCACAGAGACTGATGTAAATATTATGAGCAATATGTCATTTCTTTAGGTAGCCTAGATTTGATGAATTACAATGCATGGTGTTTTCAGCGTTGGGGAGGCTACTTTGAATGCATAGTGTTGCAAACTACAAATGACTTCACGGTGGAAGAAGTTGAACTATAGCAAAGATACTAGTTTAACTGAAGCTACTTGGAAGAAGTAGTTCAAAGTACAAAAAGATCAAATTGACAAGTAGGCGAAATGATATGACATGTGATACAATACAATGCGGCTACAATTTGCCAATTCCTACACAGTAGGAAGCTTGAACACTAGTCTTAAAAATTAGCCTTTCTTATACTCGTGAGAGCAGAATACATTTTATTTAAAACATTTAAAGAATTCCTTTCCTTTTATGGCCCCATCAGTAGTTAACTACACACAAAAAAAAGGCAAAAAAAAAAAAGAAGTAATTTCACAACTTGAATTACTATGCAAATATATACTACCAGCAAGGTCCTGTAAATGTAGTTAATCTACCTGTTTTACTCCCCAACACTGCATGCTTTTTTTTTTTTTTGAGTACAAACTGTGAGTTTGGTTGTAGGATTAATCCCAAAAAAAAAAAGATTTTCAAATCCATCATTTGGTCTTTTTTCATTCCCTGATTCTGATTTAATTACTTCAATATATCAATACAACAGCAGCCAGGGAACAAGACCAGACAGTGTTAATATGTCCAAATCACAAATAAGTGTGTTTACCCAGCCGTCAGGCTTCCCTTCTGCTGTAGGTGTAATTAACAGATTAAAGAGTATGAAGAGAAAATTTAAAAGCATCAAAGCCAACATGTTAGCCCGAACTGTTCCTTTGGGAACATGGTCTACTGATGAGAAGAAAACGCACATAAACACACTCTGCAAATTAATTTTTGAGTACAAGCAAAAAGTATTGTAGGAGACCGGCATACAGCAAATTTGCCGACACTCGTGCACATTGTTTTAAACTTCCCACCATTAAAATCCAGTCTCCTTCTCACAAGTCTGCCGGACTGATTATGTACTGAGTATGAAGGTAAATGTTTGCGTCTCCATCTGTCGGTTGGAGCGGTCCCTGGGTTGTTGTTATAATCAGAAGAAGAACATAAACAGGAAGAGAAGGTGCAGAGGGTTCTTCTACCTACAGGTGCTCTTCAAAATATAGTCTTTTTCATCAACACGTCAATTTAAAAAAAATGTTTTATAAAGACACTAGGAGAAAGCCTACTGTATGGGTGGGAAAACTTTAACTAACCACTCATCGTGATTGTCTGTGGATTCCCCCTTGCTGTCATGTTTACACTGCTACTAAATTCTGTTACTGAGACAAATTTAAAAGACATAATCATTAAACTGCACATGCCGGTCCTCTGATGGATGGGATCGTTTGAGCACAAAGCAGACCTGGTGTGTTTAAACTGGATGTAATGCCAGTGCACTTAAAAGCTCTTCTCTTTCCCATCAGTATCAAGTAGTAATACTACAATATTAAGGCAATAGTTCCACATGTTATGCTTATTCTAATAAGCTAACCACTTGCTGGCTAGCTTCATATTTAAAATACATACGTGAGAGTGGAACCTTCTCATGTAAGGATTAGCAAAAAAAACTGAATAAGTGTTTATCACAAAATGTCAAACTATTCCCTCTTGTTCTGGTTTCCATTTGCTGTAGTTACAGCACCAAAAAAAGACAAATTGTTATAAATATATATGGGATACAGTAACGGTATCCCCTGTCAGTATTTTTAAAGCATCATTGTGCTGCTGTCCTCTGTGCCAAAAAAAAGAAAAGAAGAATTCTAATAGGTTTTTATCCCTTATATAGTTGCTTCTCTCCCACTGATATGGGAATTCATGAGCTGACATCTACTGATTGGGAATCCCTGCAGCTTACAAACATTCCTAGCCGGGGTTTGGTCAGGAATCCTTCTGAGTCAGGAATGACAATACAGTCACTTCCTACAGTGAGTGTGTGTTGTGTGTGTGTGTGTGTGTGTGTGTGTGCGTGTGTGTGGGGGGGGGGGTTGCGTTATGAAAGTCACATGTGTCTTACACAGCTGTCAAAAAATAAAGAGAAAAAGAAAAGCCGACAACAGCAACTTCCCGAGCTGTGTATCTTGATACGACCACTAATTTGCATCCCAGCAGGGGCCATAATGTGGCTCTGTTTAGGCCTCTCCTCTCAGCAACAGTAATATATGTCGGAGAGCAGTCCAGGTGGAGTGTGCTGGGCTAATGACTTAATAGCCAGAATGGGAAGCATGTGGAGGAGAGCCAGACCGACACTAACTACATACCTGCCCATGATAATCAGCGAAGCCTGTCGTGCATTTCACTCTCACCAAGAACAAAGATGAACACACACAGCACAGCACTCTGGGAGGAAAGAAATGGATTCGGACTTCTGGGAAAACTGACGTGCGTTATGATTTCTCTCAAGGCATCATTTGAGAGTCTGGCAAGTGGTGTAAATCATTCATCATATTTTGAAAAAAACATCATAGTGCAATTTTACAAATATGTAGCCTGGCGTCATTAAATATGAAGTGTGGAATATAACAGCAGGGACAGCAGTTGTAAGGTATTATTTCCATGATGGATCTTATCATCGATGATTAAATGATGAGTGACTTTTATACTCAACAGCAGCCAATTTACAGAGTATTTTCTCTAAAACATCTTGCTGTAGCAAGACTGCATGCAGAATTACATAGTTTGGCTTCAATTGAAACAGACCTGAAGTCCTTGTTATCACTTTCTGCTCTTTGAGTTACATCATGGTCAAAATGTGTGAGTGTTAAAGGCAGTGGTCGTATGTAACTAAGTACATTTACTGTGTTTAGGTACGAATTTGAGATACTTGAGAATTTCCATTTTATGCAACTTTTTACTCCACTACATTTTTCTGAACAGCTTTAGTTGATGGTTACTTTTCAGATAACAATTTCTCACACCGTTCATGGCCAGTGAAAACCCTATTTCTGTCATGTGTCTGAGAAAGTGAAGGAGAAAGTGTTCCTTTATGAGAAAACCCTCCTACTTCTTAAGTTAAATAAACTATTCAAAAACCCTCCTGGATGAGCTGGAACATGTATTGTCACAGAGCTGAACAGGGCTGTTTTTCTGAGCTCATGAAAATCCTCTTTAGAGATATGTGGTTCTCACGGGACAGCGACACTGCAAACATATGATGCTCATGATGGATTGCTGTAGATTAAACCACCCAACCATGTATAAAAGAGTTCAAATGAGCACAACCTTAAACATCTGCAGCAGTAAAATACAACAAAGACATTAATGCAGCAGCAACATTAATCCAGAAACATCATATATAGTAGTAAAACACTGACAGAGAACATGTCACAGTACATTTTTGTGATGTAACGTAATGTAAAGTACATTTTGGTGATAATACTCACAAGGTTCTGAAGACTTTTACTTGCAGTGAAGTATTTGCACAGTGTGGTATCTCTACTTTTCTCAATGAATCTATTCACATTCCAGAATAAATGTCAGGAAGATGTTGCACCAATTATATTATACAATTACACAATTGTCTATACAAATCCCTACAAGTTGTGCCTTAAGATGTGTTTTGTCACACCTTTCCACATTCGGCCCTTTGTCTCCATCCTCTCTGTACATCACTGACATGTTAGTAGTTTACGGAACACAGTTAATCTTCAGTTGACGAAGGACACAGTGACTAATTCCATGAAGACATTTTTAATGGTCTTAATTAGACCCAATTAGGTGTAGCTCATTTATTTAAAGTGCAATCAGGGTGTGTTTGTTGTTGTAGCTGCTGGGCCCACTGTGCGGACTGGTGGCTGCTACAGGTGTAAAATGTTCCTCCCGACCTTCAACAAACTGAACGCAGACACTTGAGTTATCAATCAGGCTTTACTCGCATCTTAATGCTCGACTATTTGTCTTTTTGCTGTTAAAGGGACACCAGGCTGATTTATTTGTGAATTATAGCTGTGAATGCTATGCAGTAGATTAATGCTGCATGTGAAAACTGGACCCTTGATTATTTTTTTAAAGGTCAAAAAACTATTTCTTCATCATTCCAGTATAGAGAACAGTAAGAACTATGTCAAATGAAGGCAGTGGTGGAAGAAGTACTCGATCTTAAGTAAAAGTATAAACTACAATGTAAAAATCCTTAAGTAAAAAAATCCCCAAAATTTGCATCAAAATATAACTAAAGTATCAACATTTAAGTACTCACTAGGCAGAATGTCCCGTTTCAGAATGATATATTATATTACTGGGTTATAGTTATTGATGCATTAATGTGTTCATCGCTTTAATGTTGCAGCTGGAAAAGGTGGAGCTCATTTTAAACTACTGTATGTACTGCTGGGTGGCTTAACGTTTAATAATATATCATCATGTATTAATTGATTAATATTTTGCATTAACAAACTGAATCTGAAAAGTAACTAGCAATTCATGTTGTCGAATAAATGTAGTAAAAAGTACAATACTGGCTTCCAGGATGTATTGGAGTAGAAGTAGAAGTCGAGTGACAGGTCCGCACCGTCACTCGCTTGCTGTCTGATCTGCTGCGTCACCTTGGCCCTAAACTCCACAGGCAATCCACCTCTTTGCCCATGTTTGCATCAGCCGGAGGTTAGGCGTGGTCGGTACTGCCAAGATGGCGACGGCTAGAGCCTCCCACATTGAGCTTCACAGTGGCTCTTCAGGAAACTACGTCCATATTTTATACAGTCTATGAACACAACCAGAGACATTGTATTTGTTCTTCCACACATTCTTCTTCCTTGCCACTGATGTGTTGTGCTAGCAGCTGCTGATGTAGCCTCGAGCTGCTAGCCTCCAGCAGAGATCAGAAGCTAGCTTCAGAGGTCTGTACACTCACTTCTTTCTGTCTCCACGCCCCCAGACTCCTTTTATTTTCAAACTTGTAGTCTTCAGGCCCAGTTGATATTGACTCAATTGACATCACTTTAGGACATTTATTAGACATTGCGCAGCTCAATATGGGACCACGAAAGGCTTTATGCAAGTTTGTTCACATATGCAGTAGTACTCCCCATTACTTAAAATTTGAATTTGCACACTTCCCCTTTAAGTGTAAAATTGTATTACCAATTTCAATAAACACCACAATATCAAATTTGCAGTGAAACCTTTTTACAAATGGTTCACTGAGCCTTGCACTACTGTTACACCTCAGCTGTCTAAACCGATGCCCTTCAAACAACCCCGTCTGTATTTGCAGCTCAGAATCATGCACCTCACACAGCAGAGCTGAACAAGAAAAGAGCTGCCAGCCCTCACCGGTCACTGTGGGTTGGCGCGCAAATCAGCGGGTCAATGGTCAATCACCTCCTTCAGTACTGAAGATTTCCTGCAGTGAACAGTAGGAGATGGACACTGAATCACAGCTTGGCTCAGGACACATTTAGGTCTCCCACAGTGTGTGGTCACAGGCATCTCAGCAGTGTCATTGTCTGAGAAATAAACTCTGGAACAAACAATGACTTTTTTTCTTTTTTTTTTAACTAGCTGTGCAGATCTCATACACTGAGAAATACAAAATGTCAAATGATAAAAATAGTAGAGATGGGTTTTCTTTCAACCTTTTTTCCCTGCTAATACTTGCTTTCCGCTGTGTCCATATGCCAAAGCGTTCTGCTCTCTGGGAGTGCCCTGGGGACCAAAGGCCCAAGACTTCCCCTCAGTAGTTAAACCTTCACACTAACTGTTGATTGCAGGGTGGAAAAGGGCTTTGGTTTTATGACTCAAGATCTCAACAGGGAACTCACCATGGCAGCTCATATAATATCCTAAATAGCTTTGCTCATATTAGATTACATGCTGCATTTTGCTCGTTTTAACTTCCAGCAGTCAGTGGCAACGCGGCTCTATATGCTTGCACACTCTCCCTGTGGGAAAAAAGCTATTACGGTAATACACATCATTCATGTATTTCACAAATGAACCCTGAGGTAAGTGACAATTGTGGCTCTTTATATGCCTTTGGGCTTCCAAACATGTGTAGTTGACATCCACCAAACCAATGTTTTAACACAGGCAGTTAAGGCTGACACACAGCAGCTGACAGATCAATAGTAAATCAGTAAGTATAGTAAGTAAGTGTAGAACAAACAATTGTCACAATGAGTATGCGCCCTTGATCTTGAAGCAGTAATGGGCAGCCATAAAGACCAGCTGAGATGTCAAGGACTTGGATCCCAATGGCACACACATCTGATAAATTCTTCACCAGCCGCATGATTAAACAAAAAACATTTCTGCAGCTGCTCCACTCTGCCATCGACCCGTTGCATCCGCTGTTTGGTTTTCCTCATCGCACCGGCCACCTGCTCTGATCCAATATTAGGATGCCAACTTAGCTGGACAGACTGAGTATAACATTGTTTTATCCTGGCAGCAGTTCAAGAATGAGTGGCTTATTTTCAGCAGTCATGTTAATTTACGTATATGTGGAAAAGAGAAGCAGAATATGTTTTTTTTTTAAATTAATTTTCTTTCTAATTTGATTTACGTCCAGTGCCAATGCTGGAATTAACTTTGCATTTTTATTAACTACAATCAGATCTTTCCCTAATTTTTCACCGTGTTTTAGTTGCCTAGCCCTAATCTTACCCTAACTATAGTTTACTTTCCATAACCTCAATATTTCCCATACCATAGTACAGAATCATTGGGAAAGGGTTACCTTGTACTACTGATCCCACTGAGAATCAACAATTGCAATGTTATGTAGGTTTGAACTGCTTTCAGGTCATTATTTTCAGCCTGGTTTCATTCCCAGGTCATCAAATGCCGACGCTTTGTCACATTCCTCGGCGTCTGATACCGACGCACAAGGAACCCTTTAGCATCTGCATGAGATGCACCGGTCTTTCAACTAACTCCACTGTAAACCCATCCACTGCAACATTAGACGCTTAGAGCAACTGCAACTGTGTCCATTCACTCTGTCAGTGTAGGCTGGAGGTCGGGGTTTGATGGATGTGAAAACCAAAACTCAATGTTGACTTTATTTAAGTTAAATTTCACGTACGTAACATACTTAACTCCCATACGTAACTTACGGAATACTTCCACCCAGGAGACAGCACTTTGTATCCTCTGTGAAACCAAAACACAACGTTGACTTATTTTAAGTTAACTTGGCAATAAATGTACTCTTTTTAACCCAAACCATGATCTTATTCCAAACCTAACCAAGTGGTTTTGTTGCCTAAACCTTAGTCACGCCATGGGGTACACAATGCGTTAAAAAGTGACGCCAGGTGTCCTGACAAAGTGCCTGTCTGTAACGAGCTGGGCATGAGACCATCAGTGGTTAAGTCACTCCAACTCTCACACATGCAGTCAGTTTAGGTGGGTTACAATGACAAGGCCTTTTATCAGGCGTTAGGTGTTTTTTGACGCAGTGATGGAATATTTCAGCTGGCTCGTTATACTGATCTGTATTTGATTTGTATTTTGCTCAATGACAAAAGGTCACAAGTAAATGAACACATAATGGATATCCTTTAATGCAGCTGCAGGAAGGCAGCAGAAGAGAAACAATTCCTGTGCTTTAGACAAGATACTCATCTCTCTCACTTTAAACCAAAAACCTGAACTGCACTTCCTTTGAAAAGAACATGCAATATCGATTTCAGGCTGAATGAAAGGCATATTTGGAGGTTTGATTAGGGATAAAAGGCTTTTCCCTCAAGAAAATCCGCCATGAGCCACTGTTAAACACCTGCAAGTGTGAGGTAGAGCTTGTTTAACAGTAACCCTCTGCAGGCTATCATAGAGCGGTGCTCTGCACACTGCAGTAACAGAGTTGAGGCCTCCGTGAATGTTTGTTTTGCAATATACCGACCTTCTGAAGGGGTCACAGAAAAGTCATGGCTTTTTGTTCTGCTTATTACTTAGGTGATTTCACAGCGAAGTCTGTTTCATGGGTTGTTGGCACCACAGAAACCCAGCAGAGTGAAACTGACTGACTGTGAGTGAGATTAGACAGAGGGAAAGGCATAATCTCAAGATATCTATTTCTCAACAGCCCGGTGAATGAAGTGCAGGGATCTACCATTGTTGTAAACGACATATATATATATATATAGTGAGCCAGTTTCCAGCCCTCCTGCTGTGATCATCAGAGGCAATTTTGCTGGCAATAAGGTTTCACACTCCACTTTATGACAAATGGCTGTTTTTAAAGCTAGATGCAATCCCACAAGCTTAAAATACATTTACAATGTTTTAGCTTTTTTAACGTGTAGTATAAAACAGATGGCATGTTAAAGTTGTCACCCTTTAGATTATCATGAAGACTCCCCATTTTTATATATAAAACTATAGGGTCAGCATTTCTTCAGCAATAGCCTTTCAATGTATTTAAGATCTTTAATTAACTCCATATCATTTGTTATTGTTAGTGGCGGGGTTCGCCGATCCTGAGTCTGATTGAACTCTTGATTTTGACTATTTTTAATTGTATATCAACCCTACTGTTTACTGTGCACTCTCCTAACGCTGTATCAGAGTTACTGCTCATGCATTTCTACTGCTGGCCATACACAGGGCAGCATTTGATGTAAAGCGGTCACAGGAGCCACCGTGTATTTGTCACCTGGGATTTGTTTGGCTGCACTGTAAAAAAACACACCAGTTGCTCCTCTCTTGTATTTCTGATAACGTAGCTGCTAAAGGAGTGTTTGCTGTAGTATTCACCTGCACTTGCTGCTACCACCAGTAACCACAGGTGTCTCCAAATAAACCACGACTGAAATCTTCAGGTTTAAAACTTTAATATTATTAATGTCAGTTTTGAATAGTTGCTCTATTATGTTCTGATATGAAATGACTCAAGGAACAAGGAAAGTTAATGCCATCAAAGACACAGTATTGAACGGAGGACAGATCCACATTTTATGAGTTGGTGGTGCATGGTACTGCAGAGATATAAACACACGTTGATTGAAAACAAATCACAGTCGACAGCCAGCACGCAAAAAAAAAGACATTCACGCTGCCATCTTTGTGCAATTAGAGCAGAAGTTGACTCTCAGTGTGTGAGGCTGTGTGAAAATGCACTGAGCAGCACAGTGACTGATTTAATGACACTGCCTCATCCACATCAATCATCCGTGCACACTGTTTCTTATGTTGTACAGCAGATGCCTGAGCGAGGTGTCTCTATGTCGACATGGCCTCCCTGAGGATGTTAACTAAGCATATAGATCACAGAGAATCACTCAAATGTTAATCGCCCATATGATTGAGATTTAGTGAGTTCTTAACTCCCGCACTTTGTCAACTTCCAAAAGAGACAACCGTGTAAGGTTTAGTCAAATCAAAATCAATTCAAGTTTATTTATATAGCCCAATATCACAAATTATACATTTGTCTCAGTGGGCTTTACAGACTGTACGGGATACGACCCCCTCTGTCCTTAGACCCACGCAGCACAAGGAAAAACTCCCTAAAAGATCCCCCACAATTAAAGGGGAAAGATGGGAGAAACCTCAGGGAGAGACTAAGGAGGATCCTCTTATATATATATTATATATATATAATATATATAATATATATATATAAATATATATAATATATATATATAAATATATATAATATATGTATATAGGTGTAATATATATATATATAAATATATATAATATATATATATAAATATATATAATATATATATATAAATATATATAATATATATATATAAATATATATAATATATGTATATAGGTGACGTGTGTACAGAACAAACAACATAGTTAAAAATACAACATAGACAATCTATGTGATAGGAAAGGTGCAGCCACGATTCATGATCCAGAAGTAACCTTTAATAGTGGCAACCTGCCAGATCATCCCATGTATTGAAGCTCCGTAGTTCTAAGCCCAGCAGGTTTTCCTCTTTAAGCCTCCTCTGCTAAAAATATTTCCATGTATTTTCTGAAGAACACACCAGGAATTACATGTAAAATATGATCTCTGTCACAGTACAGTGAAAGCCAGTGTTCTTCGTAAAATGAGGTGGGTGTCCGGGGAGACTTTTTAATGGTGTGAAAGCTTGCACATTATAGTTACTATGGGAACTGGGACTTTGTGGTTATTCCAGTGGAGCAGTAATTAGTTGTTAAGAAAGAGAAACTAGAGGGAAAAGAAAGAGTGGTGAACACACACACACACACACACACACACACACACACACACACACACACA
>CALSBV010012175.1:16962453-16980854 GCA_943590825.1 Bovichtus diacanthus
CACACACACACACACACACACACACACACACACACACACACACACACGCACACACACACACACACACACACACATTCATGTGTTAGAACAATTAAGGCCCAAGGTCAGGTTGGAGGGTGAACCTGCTGATTAGGAATCATGACGGATTGTTGCAGTTTAACCTCCAGCGTTCACTTGCTGCGTTCTCATGACTCACCTGATCATCTCAGCTCTGTCTTCTTTCTTAAATGCCTGCAAAGAGGTTAATCCAACCACAGGGAGAACTGTGAAGGACAGGAGAGCAACATCTGTCCATTGCCGTAATGAGGGAAATTATATATATATTTCTTCTCGTAGAATGGTTGTAAAAATATGTCCTGAAGTGGTGCAGCGCCAGCAAATTAAACACAATGCCAAACCAAAACAGCATTTTTAAGATTGACCAGGCACTGAGATCATGATTAAAATACGACTTTTTTTAAATAAGCTCACAGGCAGTTGTTTTTTAACTCTCCAGATAATTATTTACCGACATCATCCTATCTCTTTGGGCTGCACATTGAGGGATAATGCAAATACTGCAGAATAAAGAGCATTAATAAGGGTCCCTCACGGCTGAGATCATCAAAGTGCTGTCTGTGTGTCTGTGTGTCTGTCTGTCTGTTTGTTAGGCTCCTATGACACGTGTCTGATCTGAAAGCCAGCCATCTGGAACACAGGGGTGTACCTTGGCAGCCGTGCTCCACTAATCACCCTCTGTAAACATACAGTAGTGTATATGTAAGCCGTAATGAGTCTTTTGCTACAGCCTGAGGATGGCAGCGCACATTCTGCTTGTCTTTTGATACAGATGGCATGGCTAGATAATAAGTTGTCAGAGCCTGCTCGAGGGCCTCGGCTGTTTAGATTAAGTTCTCACATAGCCATGTGCCACAGCCACAGCCATAAAGCTCCGCAGTGGAATAAAGAACGATGACTTGAGACTTTTTAGGGAAGAATTACGTAATATGTGAAAGCAAATAATCTGCTATGAACTTCTGCCTTTCCTTTATCACATTGCAGAACCCCCAGTGGGTCAAGGTCTTTTCAGTGCACAGACAGACTCCTAATAGCATTATAATGGTAGAGATACTTTACCCTGTGCCTGGCAATGTACACTGCAATATGACCTAAAGAGCTATTGATTTAGTATAACACATAAGGAATGTGGGGTGCTAAACTTAAAATCTTATTAATGAGAGCAGCAGGAGGAGCAACAGCTTTACGTCAGGTTGAGCTATAGCACTGCAAGTTGTGTAATGATCTGATTCACAAACCACTGCAGTGCGATCACAGTCACTATGCAGCCTTGTCTGGGAGGCATGGATGAACAGCTAACGTGTTCTTTAAAACAGGCCATGTTTATTCTGATGCCAAAGTCCCTGACATGCCGTCTATGAAGCCCTTTGTACTCTCCATCAGAGTAAATTGAGGTAAAATAAGCGCCGCTCCTACTTCAGGGTAGCTGCTAAAAGGGATAAACGTTTTTGAAATGGTACGGTCTGAACAACTTGTAATTGTCGTTGTGCTTATGGGTTTCTCTCTGTTCTGTGCCAGTGGTACAGTAATTATGGGAAAACTACAACTTTCCGGTTCATGCAAAGTGAAGCTGCCAGCTTTTTAGTAACTAAGGTGCTGGCTACTTTTACTGCATAACAGTCTCAATCCCACTGCAGAACATAAATATACTGATATTAAAAGACAGAATATGCAGTCATGAACAATTTGTAGGGCCAGAAATGAATCTGTTTTGTCTCTGTGAAATATTTGGTTCTAGAAGAATGGTGACATAGTTACTAGTCGCAGGGCTAGTTGATGAGCTGCTGTAGCTCGCGAGCTGACCACTAACGCGCTCGTCAGCCGGGCCAGCGTCACTTCATTGTTCACCATTCCATTCAATAAAAACATGTTAAAGGGGGAAAATATAGTTTTCCAAGGTAACAAGCTTGCGGTCAGTTAGCAAGGTTGTTAGCTTGTTAGCTCAACTCAAATTCCCACAATTCATTTAAAAGACATATTTGTACCCTCGACTCCAGTCTTAACAGTCTGCAAACCATTGCTTTTTTTGTGCAACAGTTAATAATCCAATAGAGGAGGTTAAATTCAAGTGGATGGTGCAAAACAACAACGTTGTCACATGGATTTACTTCGCCCTCAAGCATTTCATTGGCATGAATTGAATTTGCTGCAAAATGTTGTCGTTTTAAATGCTGGCGTGACCAGAACTTCAGACCTTTTTGACTAGAATAGTTTCTTCCTAACTCGATCAAAGTATTACCCGTCTATAAACCTGAAGCCAATTAAAACAAAAATATCACCATGGCATACAATGTGAGCGCTACACAGCAGGGGTCCCCAACCACGCATTTGGTAACGGGCCGCACAGAAAGAATAAAACGTTTTATCTTTTTTTGGTGTAGGTAATATTTATTGTAAACATTTTTAGGCATTATAGCATATATACATATATTACAATGTAATAATAATATGAATAAAGTGTATAATATAAAATGTAATAATTACATTTACATTATGTATGCAAGTAATAATTAAATGATATGTTTTGCACTTTATTGTGTGTTTTGTTAACTTGGCAAAAGCACAAACACAGGTGAACAGGTGCGCTGCTTCTTAGGAAATGAGACTGGAGCAGGATGCAGACAGTGTCCTCGCACTCCCTCTAAGAGCAGTCCACCTCCGTATCACAACAACAAGTTTCGTAATGGTCCAAAAGAGTCCAGAAGAAATTGGACAAGCGTGGGCGGCGTCTCAGTATCAGTCTATACTGTAAATATTGACACATTGCTCGACACAAACCTCGCTGCTACTGCGAATGCTAGTGATCTTGTGCACTAATCATCTCCCAGACTCCTTTGCTCGCTGTCATCAGTAATGTCAACAGTGAGTGATTGGCTGATTACACACGTCATCAACAATTACTTACATGAGCCAAACTCATGTCAGCACATTTTCTGTTTCTGCCAGCGTAAACTATATATTGATTTTGGAGCAGAACTGGACACTGGTGTAAGACAGTATAATCAAACATAATTGTCAAATTTATAACGTATTACAGAGTGTAAAAGATTCAACCATTCTGGACACGTGGCTGTATTCTGGCGTCTGTTAACCTTTCCCCACTGGTAATTAGTGCAGAAAGTGAGCAATAACATTGTACAAGCGGGACACTGCGGCTAATTTACACTGAAGCGCAGTTTTCACTTCAGGACACAACAGATGTCAGCTGGATTTAAACCAAGACGCTTCTGGCACACAAGCAAGGACGTGTGAGCAGACCTGGATTTGTGCTTGCTGGATTCTGATTCACACAATCGAGTACTGCAGTATGCAACCTTCAAACACATGTTTATGATCTAAGCTAAATGGTAATGAAATCAGTGTCCAATATAGGTAAAAAAAAAAAAAAAAAAGCTCAGCTCAGCTCAGTTCAGCTATTTGTAATTGTAAATACCTTGTTTATTATATAGATCTTAATCAAATAAATATAAGAACAGGGAGCGTATGATACTCTAAAATCAGCCTAGTCTCCAAAAAATGACGTTCCTACGCAATGAAACTGCTTTGTCAATTACATTTGAGGAAAATAAATGTTCTCCCGGATTAGCTTTGTTTTTGACGTATCACAAATATCAAATATAAATAAATAAAATTGTAATCAAAGTCCGTATAGAGAGAAGGTCGGGGTGGACGGATGGGTGAAACAATGACTGGGCTTTGACCGCTCATGGTGTCCCGGGCGAAACCAAAAGTCAACGTTTTTTTAATACGCGTGTGACTTAAGTTACATAACAAACTTGATCTTTTGTTCCCACTCACAATGTTAACCACGTTTAAAACTGCGACCGTGAATACGTTTCCCTCGAGAAACGGAATTGAGAATGCAGTTCCTTTGCACGGGACGGGGTTGCTCAAACAGGAGTGATTAGTGAAGAGGAGCAACATGACAGGCGGGTGAGTCGCTATTCTTCACTGCCTAACTGAGTTCTTCTTATGTTTCCTCTCAAGTGACAACGCCATCAATCACTGGTGTGAGTAAATGGATCTCATTCATCAAACAGTGATAAATGCATGCCAAAATCAAATCCAAGCGTAATATTGGTACGTTAACATTTACCAGTTTGTCAGCCCCAATGCAAAAACGGTAGATAGTGATATTTTTTTACCAATGTAAACATTGTATTCACTCACATCATTACGCACATATCATAATGACCTCTGTTCTTCCATTTTATACTTCTTTCCTTTGCACTTGCTATTGTTCAAGGTATGTTCCAGTTAATAGTGTTAAATGTTACGTAGCTGTGGTATTTTCAGAAAGCAGAACGAGGTCTCTCCAGGTCTTATACCAATACAGCGGTGACAATAGCTGGCTGACACAGAGCACAAAATATTTAATTTTGCATTAACAATTGCCTGCAGGGAAGAAGGTTTAATGGGCTTTTGGTGTTTCCTCGTTGCTTATTAACTTTTCTATTCATTTGATTTAGTGTATCTGCTCCAATGCATGCGAATACAAGAACAGAGGTTATCCTCCATTTATTTATTTTTTTTCACTCATTACTAAGGAAGATTACAATGCCCTTGTTGGCAGAAAGGAGCGGCAGGCCATATTTTGAGTTTCTATCAATGGAATGCCTACACACACGACAACAAGCAGTCGAATGATTCCAATGAAATCCTGTTTAATCCCATTAATGGCCTATTGGGAACTAGTTATGATTATAGTGGAACATTACAGTTTTAATAGCAATAAAATACAACACAAAAAACAATAATCCTCTCATGCTCCACTGTTAAAGTTGAACTGATCGTCAAGCTACATCCTCTGTTCCGTTCACTGTGAGTGTAAGATGGAGTACATGAAATGTGGGGAGAATGTCAGCGATGAAAAAAAGTGTCATTTTACTTATTAAAGTCTTTAAACTCCAATTAACGTGTCTAATTATCTGATCCTTCTGGAGTAGGATTAATGAAGCCGCTCAGCCCCCATCTGCTGGTGACACTGACGCCATGTGTGTATGTGTATGTACACAGGTTCGTGTGTGTCAGTGCGATTGCTACTGGAAAGACAGAGCCAAGCAGAAAAGAGACTGAAGTAGCACGCATCCCTTTCTCCGACAGCTCTAGTCGTCCAATACGCTCTCTTACATGTGGAAACAATCGACAGAAAAGTAAAAAATCCCATGAGAGAGACATCTTAACATGATCAGCAAGTCCTACAAGAGAAAAACCAAGACCTTGAACTGTATTGAGGACACAGTGTAACAATCAATAAATCCATTCCACTTTCTCGCTGTCATCGACTGTTGGTCCCTCTCGTAGGGATACGATCTGATTGACAAGCGGTTTCATATCCACAGAGTCGCTTGTTAAAAGTTTAAATAGAGCATTAAACGCTGCCGAGCAAAAGACTGGCGTTTAAATGGATCCATGTGAGCTGTAGTTTTGATAGCAAACAACACGGATGCCAGCCAGAGCACAAACTATCTACATCAACCTGATCAGTGTTGATGGAGCCATATGGGAATGATTCCTAGTCTTTTATCTATACACCCTCAGCCAAAGAAGGCCTCAGTGCTCACCTTGGAGGTACAAAACATGAAGCTGTCACCGAAGGGTTCAGAGAGGTGATTCTAAAAACAAAAGCAGGAGTGGTTCAGTGCTTCAAAGGTTTCCTTTGTTAAAGGAGTAGTTTGACATTTTTGGGAAATACGCCTATTCCCTTTTTAGCCCAGTGTTAAGGGCTGTCCATACCAATAATACGACGGTAACTATAATGATAACTATGAATGTGTATTTTAACAAAACATTCTAGCTCAAGTGGATGGCGGAGTCCACACCACAACTATATGAACAGCGGCAAACCGTATCGTTGGGCTCACTTTCAGATCAACTACAAACACTGACAGGCAATCAAAATCAATCCAAATGTAATGGCACCATGGCATATTACATCGCCTCTTTATGATTATTAAATCACTTAATAATCTGGGCCAGATTATCAAGATATTACATCGGGGCGATTGCCTGGGGTCACCAGCTAATTTGCCATGGTGGGAGGCAAAATGAAAAACACAAAAAGTTGTCAAAATACAGCATTTAAAAAGCACCCAATTTAGCTTTTATTTATCTTAATATGTATAATATTAGAATAACAAAACAGTGGAAAAGTAGCCGCTGCTGTGCCACACATCCGTGATGCTATGTATATTTCAGCCCCACAGAGGAAAGGAGAGAAAGAATGCTGTTGGTTTCAATAAGTACACTTTATTGCTGATAGAATCAAAAAGATGTTCAAAGAACATTTCACTGATCCACCAATTTGTATGGAACAAATGCACCTTTGTATTCCTGAACGCTCCGGTTCATAGAAGGAAAACAAAGTCCTTTATAGCCCAAAATGTTGTATCTGCTGTTCCTGACAAGGACAACTAAACTGAAGAACTAATCATTTTTATCGCCTCCCTGTGATTATTCTGTGAATAGCTAGTTATGTACATGTAAGCCATTTGAAAGTGTATAAGTAAGCCCTACATGTTTTTTAAACGTAATTTTAAACTGAACTCACTCATTGAACCCACCAGCACCTCTAAAGTTAACAAACTCACTAACCTCCTAGTGTGTTTCTGTTTTTATCGGTACGCAATCAGAAAAAAAAAAAAAGATTGTGGTTATCAGGGGAATTGCATGCTGGGTCTATTTATTTTACAGGCAAGTGACTTCCCAGAGTCTCCGCTTAAGCAAACAAGATTTAGCATGTTAATTAGTGAGCCTTTTTTAAACGTTAGACAGAGCCAGGCTAGCTGTTTCCCCCCGTTTCCTGTCTTTATGCTAAGGTAAGAGCCGTGTGTGTGTGTGTGTGTGTGTGTGTGTGTGTGTGTGTGTGTTGGCTCTATCTTCATATTTACTGTGCAGACATGATCTTCTCACACTGTGCAAGGAAGCAAGCAAATGCATTTCCCAACAAGTTAAACTGTTCCTTTAAAACCTTGATCAAGAATACGTGCTGTTATTTACACAATTCAGAGGACTTAAAAAGTCCTTAACAACTAGGGCAGCAAAGCACTGCTTCATCAACCTGATGTTAAGTTACTCTTTAAACAAGACGATGAACTTGACTTAAAAGTTTATTCTCTGGACATTTAGAAAATATATATATATATTTTTTTTTTACCAAGGCATCAATTTAATATAACTTGACTTTCTAATTGCTACAGCAGTTGACTAAAGGTTTACTTGGATTGAAGGAGAAACCAAGAAAAGATGCAACAGTTCCACTGTTTTGACTTTTGAAAATTGAAAAGCACTGAGACAGGCTTTCAAAGAGAAATAACCAGAGTCCTTTTAATCGCGATGTCGTCTTGCTGTCTGTGACTGATTGGACCCTCCTGTGTTGGGTGGAAGTGGAACAGAACTGTCCCTGTTTATAAAGAGACATAGCGCTGGGATGTTTCTTGTTCGCTTCAAGTGATAATTAACGTCAAGAACGCTGTCAACTGCCCTGCTGGCGGCAGCCAATGTGCCTGTAGTCTATTTTTCTTAACTTTGTTAGCAGTGTGTGTCATGTTTGAGTCAATGTGAATGATGATGTAACCCTTACATCTTGGATACACTACTGCAATCCATCTTCAGAAGCAAATGTTCATTTATTTTAGGTCGCAAACAGACAACCAACAGTTGCATTGTTATCTTATCTTATCAAGGCCAACAGAATGATGTACAGAGAAATCTCCATAAAGTAAACCAAACCAAGTGGTTTCGGAGGGCTTATGTGCGCATTTGTGTGAAGTCAGTTTGTTCAGTTTCCTTTTTTTTTGTAAACCTGTTGCGTGTAATTTGATAGATTTAACTGGGCAGAGCTTGTAGTTCAATCCAGTGAGGAAACAGCAGGAATGCTTTGACTTTACCTTGTGAAATCCCTCTTTTAGGCTTGAATAGGGTCAATGGGCCAAACCATTGAAATTGGAATCAAAAGACACGAGTCGCCCCTGTTTTTGTTCATTGGCTATTTGGCCAAATACTGTATTCTAATGAAACAGGCAACAGACCCCCAATGTAGTATTACAAGTTTTGTCATGTTGAAAAATCAAGCAATAAGTGCTACAAATAAATAAATCTACATCAGTATGTTTTCATTTTAGGTCTTCTATCAATGACACAGTAATATGACCTTCAGCATGTTGAACGGTCAGTGACACCTTGATCAACAGCTTTGTCATGATTAAGAAGCAAAAGCAAAAATGCAACAATTAAAACACTAAGCAAATAACAAAGGCATTTTAACAACATAAGAATAGAATGAGTTACGCATAATGGTTCAGAATACACTGTCAGTTTAGTGGGAAGAAATTAAAAGCCATGTCTGGATGCAATTTTTCCATAATAAAAGCTATTTTATGGTTCAGTTTGTTTTTTTCCTGTCTGCTAAATAATATGTTTAATCATGTAAGTACACTAGTGGAATTGTAAAACTTTGAGAGAAAGGAGCATCTGACCACAGCCAGAGTTTACGATTCTGAGTAAGAAAGCATCTGTATGTTTGGACTGAATGAGACTACTTTGTTCCTACTACACTGCTGGCTGTCACCACTCTGTAAGCTCTTTAAACACAACACATTTTGGTAAAAGGAGCTCCACTGATGCTACCAGCCTATGGTATCTAGTCAAACCAGGTTGCCCAACAACTAGGAGCTGTGGTCCAGATGGCTGAAGGTTTTGTTTTATTGGAATGTCCTTGACAGAGAAAAACGAAGCAAGGAAAAAGTCCATTATCACTATTTCCCAGAAATCAACACACCTTTCTCCTTTCTTCCGGTTTCTACTGCTCCTGGCCAAGAAACAGCCCTCCACTTAACCCCTGTTTTGTTTTAATGCTTTGGTTTTTGTCTGGATTGAACAACAAGCTTATAACTAATTGGTGAGTTTTAGAGATGCTAGTCGGTAGATCTTGGTACCTTTAAACAAAACCAGCCGAGTGGTTTTCCCCCCGTTTCCAGGGTGGATGTATTAAGAAAACTAAATTCTCAATACTGACTGTGGCCACTTGACCAATACAGTCTCAGTCCTATCTGCCATCGACAGCTGGTTCCGTGGCCCTACGCTTCAAATGGCTAATGCTCCACGTACCCCTCGGTAGTGCATGTGTCAGTTTCCGCTCGTTATATGCACACACTGTCTTCTCAAAATAAACATCCGTGTTGACAGGAAACAACTTGGTTGGGTTTAGGTGACAGCAGTGCTTGGTGAGGTTTAGGAAAAGATTGTGGTTTGGGTTAAAATACATAAGTTTGGTAGGTAGTTGAGTATGTTACGCAACGCGAGTATGTGACATTGTAACATCAATAACTTAATTGATTTTGAATCCTGGATCGCTTAATTTTTAATGTACAGATATAAATCGGTATTCATCTTCTCCTCTACTGCAACGCTCAGCAGGAAAACAAATGTTGAACTATTGCTTTAAATGATTTAAGATGGTATAAAACTACATTTATGCAAAAAGTGATACATTTATTGATCACGATCGTCAACCATTCTTGAGGGTATGCATTCTATACATGTATTGTTTGCGCAGTTATATTTTCTTAAAGAAATACAACAGTACAGGCCTTTAAATTCCTCACAGTATCAGTGTCTTTCAACACGCTGTCGAGAACCCGAGCAGGTGAGCTCAGTATTACCTCACTAATGACTTGAGTGATCAAAGAGATAACACAGGCCTTTAAATATTTAACACATGGCATATAAAGGGCAGGAATGTTCCTTTATGAGTGAAGCCTATTCTCAATGCCTGACCCTATGGGTTCGGCTGTGCATGTGTGTGAGCGGCAGTAAAACCTGGTTGTGTTGAGGACTACCACCCCTGTGTGGGCTGTAACTGCTGGTGGGCCAGCAGGTTGCACAGCCTGTGCTGACAGAACTACAGCTCTATGAGTTGCTCGGAGCAAAGACACCCAAAGGTAATTCTAGCTTCGTCTGCTCTCTGAGTCCATGTTTGTTTTACTCTCTCTCACTCAGTCTGTCAGCTTCCCATCACCATCCAGCCCTTCAATGCCAGCACTGATTATATCTCTCTCTCTCTCTCTCTTCATTTTCTCGCAACATTTATGGTTCCCTTACACTGTATCAACCAGAGGGAGACATCTGCTCTCTCTCAGTCATAATGCTGTGAGACAGCTCCAGTTTTTTAATTTCCTGACATGAATGCTGAGATGACTGCTGTGTGCAGGAACATACCGGGCTGCAGGAAAACAAAAATCACGTCACTGTCTATTGTTATCAGGACCTGCAATTAAAAAGTGTTACTGGCAGGGGATATGACTTTGCCAGGGAGAGAGGGCAAGGTTAAATCTCTTCAATTTCAAGCGGTCTGACTCATATCGCCAGGGTAATAACAAAGGCTATGAGGGAAAATGGCTGCTTAGAGACTCAAGGGTGTTTGAAATCTTGAGCATAGGCCTTTTCCCTGATACAGACGGACGCCTTTTCTGTAAGATTGCTGTTTTCTGAGTTTAGGTTCAAAAGTGAGACATGGAAGTCTTGTTTTTTTCTCTACAACATTGCTGTATATCATCCAACAATGTTATAGACTGATTCCAGAAAGGGATTTAACATGCAATGAATCCTCTTGGACATTATCAATAAAATGAAAAACAAAAGCTCCCATAGAAACAATCCAGAAGCCATAGTGAAACATCTGTCTTTTTTCACCTCAGTTCAATGAAACAGCGCCGGCTACAATGAGATCAAGGCAGCTCCGAGTGCAAAAAAAAGAGCCCTTGAAATGCAAAAGTAATCGCACTTAGTTTCAGTGAAATATTACCTGCCAAAATAAGGAAAGGTCCTTAAGGACCTAATAAGGGCTGTACAGAAGTTCAGGTCTGTTAGTCAACGAAAAAGTGTTATAACCTCTTGTCTAAAAGTAAAAAACAGCAGGTCAGGAGTCTCCAGAGGAAATGTGAGAAGCTGTGTGGTCGACTTGCAACTGCTGCAATTTCACTATGTGTTTGTGTATATATGTCAATAAATATGCGTTTCCCTTTATGCATACATGCACTGCACGGTATATATTCTTTTGTTTAGTTATTTCATCTATGCAACCTATATGATATTATCAAGAATACACTGGAGGCCTACTGAACACAGGCTCAGGAGGTCAAGTAATCAGGCCACCCCCCGCCCCCCTGGCCTGCACCTACATGTCCCTCAAAGAGACATGTACCAAAGATGAGACTGAAAATAACCACAAAAAAAAACATAAAACAACTACAAAGAAATGCAAAACTGCAAAGAGACTCAAAGAGACACAAAGAGACACAAAGAGACTCACAAAGACTATGACAAGGGGCAAAACAACCACAAATAGACACAAAATGACTACAAAGAGACAAAAAATGACAACAAAGAGACACAAAATGACTACAAAGAGACACAATATTACACAACAACAACAAAAAGTTGCAAAGAAAAGGTCTCCTGCTCTTAAATTGGAGAGGTGGTGGGGCCTTTTGCATGTCTGTGCCTAATAACTAATTTTCTCATGATCCGCTCATGCTTGCGATTAGATTAGCTTTTCCAATTATATAATCAGCATTGGGGACCGCAATAATACTTATTACTGCTATATGCTTATCATCAGACCCAAACGGAATTACATACAGGGATTGGTGCAGTTCGAATTTTTTTCACGGTTATGCATTTTCTAAAAGTACAAAGTAATAGAAGAAGACTCACGCTAGCAGATCTGTGAGGAAATACTTTGGCACAGCAGTGCTTTCAGTTTAATGCTAACATCAGCTTGCTAACATGCACTAAATAACAATGCTAACATGCTGATGCTAGGTTCATCTTGGTTTAGCATGTAAGCATGCTAACATTAGCTCATCACACTAAACACAAACTACAACTGAGGCTGATGGGAATGTCAGTTTTGTATTTGGTTTAAGTATTAAGTCATGAAACAAAGTCCTTTTACCGTGGATGTCTGGACTGAATTGCAGTGGAAACAAGGCCAATAGTTGTTGAGATAAATGGCCAGGACCAAAGCGGTAGAACGACATACAGACCCTGATGTCCTTCGGGTTAATCAGCTAGCGTGGCTAAAAATCATAATTTAACAAAGTCCACATTTGTAATTAGAGTTTTATCTTAAATAACTTTGTGATGCATGGTGTACGGATTAAATAGTGGAAATCAATGAGGAATATTGAATTTGACTTGGATTCACCTCATTAGGGTGCATTGTGAAAGTGTAACTTACCCTGACAATTTGTACTGTACATAGTCGCCTTCCATTAGGCTTCGAGTGAACTTGACTGTTCAAACATACAGGCTGCTCACACAGACGGAAAGACACATAGTCATAACTCTGCACTCATACTGTAACGGTACACTCTGCACACAGGGAATTGGACTCAAAATGCACAACTCAGAGACAGAACTGGGTAAAGTAAAAGTGTCTTTACTGGCAGCAAAAACAGGAACGGTACTCGGGTAATCAGTCAGCATATCAAACAAATCCAATAGGAAGTAGACAGAGGCGTAGTTGGGTCACGGAAGCAGGGTCGATGAAGCCGGGAAGTCGAATACAGGAAACAGGGATCAGAAAGCAGAAAGAAAAACGCTGGAACGCAACGACACGGAGGCACGAAGACGAACTGGCTATGGGGGACACAAAACACACAGACTATATACATCAGGAAATGGGCGGGGTAACGAGAAACAGGTGGAGACACTAACGATTAATGGGAAACACATGGAGCAGGGGAGAGGAGAGGTAAGTACAGAAAATAAAACAGGAAGTACAAACAACTAAAAACGGACGGATTTAACGGACAAAAGGAACCCTCACACATACTCCATATTCACAACACACACACACACACACACACACACACACACACACACACGGCTGATGAGGCGTAATGTAGATGAATTACAAAGCCATTAACTTAATTAACATAATCTGATCTACAATATTTGATCTCCCCGCAGTGAATGATTGTTTCAACATAGTGTATAAATACATATAGGATTATAAGCAATATATTTTGCTTCACACGTTCAATAAGTTCCATGGCCAAATATGTGATAGCCCACACGTTAATGTAGGCGAACAAAGTGTTAGTGGTGAAACAGTGATTCTGGAGCTCATTACAGAAAAGTGTGAGTTAAACTTAAAGATGCCTGTGATTAAAACAATTTGTTTATCTGGGTTGAGTGAATAACAAAAAAATGCTGGCTATATTAAAAAAACTTTTTGTGCAGGACGTCCCGTGACACGCAAATTATGATTCAACCAGTGGTCTGCAGTGTTTTAATTGTGTTGTAGTGTCTGCTTAGCTCACTTGGACCCTCAACCGAGGTGAGTCCAGTAGAGTCTTCACGTAACATGCAGTGGAAATGCAGCATTTGGCTCTTGCGATGGCATCGGTTGCTCCACCACTTTGGTCCATGGATTAAAATATCTCAACAACTATAGGATAGATTGCAATGTAATTTGGTACAGACATTCATGGTTACCAGATGATGAATTCAATACACACTGGTGATCCCCTGACCTTTCCTCCAGTGCCACCATGGGGTTGGCATTTTTTATTTCAAATTTGGTACCCATATTCATGTTCATGCATTAAGGGGTCATTAAAGTTATTACAGTTGACTTCCTCAACCCCTTAACGTTTTATTTAGTGCCGTCAACAGGTATGTCAAATGCTTTATGACCAAATACCTGCAACACAATGACATTTCCATCATCTCCAGTTGTACTTTGTGTTAATTGCTAGTTTGTTAAATATTAGTACCATTGGCACATGTTAGCATGCTAATAGCTAAACTAAGAGGGTGACATTGGTATACATTATACTTGCTTAACATCAGTATATAAAGATTGACATTGTGCACATGTTAACATGCTGACATTTAAGCCAAAAGCACCACTGAGCTTCACAGAGCTGCTGGCATAGTTGCAGTCTTGTTAAACTATTTCTACATTCTAATTCTGTTCTCAGCTGTTCATCTGTATACCTAATATGTTCCAAACTATAATTACAGGAATTTTCCATCCTTTGATTTTGATAATAAACTGTGTCTGTGTGTATATACATACATACATACACACACATATGCATTTTATTACCAAAATGTTTTTAAATGCACTATTTCAATTTTGTAATAAATGTAAATCTAGGTTGTCAGACAGAGACATTGTGATGGCACATTTGCTATTCCCAGAATCATGCACTTATTCATAAAGTTCTTTGTAAGACAGACAACATTTCATCCGTGGCTGACAAAGGCTATAAATAATACAGCTATTGCAACAGACTCTGAAGAAGCCACAATAAAATAACAATTTCTAATCTGGCTGTGCTGCCCAGCTCTGGATTACAGCTCTGATCAATGTGTTGAATTCCTCCTGCACAGATAGCAGGGACACATGTAAGGTGCTATTGATGCAGTTGCATAACATAATGTAGATGAAGTACTGTAGATTCTAAAATGACAAGCGTTATCTGCAGACTAAACCTGCCTTCCATCAGTTCAGAAAATATTTTTTGTGATTTAGGCTTGAACTTTATCCGGGGCATCTAAAGTTCAAATTGCTGGATTCTTCCTCATTACAGTATACTTTCACCTTTGGAGCTTTGCAGAAATCTCCCTGTGCCGGCTGTGTGAACTGCTCTATGTATGGATTTTGTGGATTGGCAGCAGACTTGAATCTGCAATCAACTGTGAAACCAAGTTGCAAATGCATGTTTCAAAAGCCATCTGGAAATGCGAAGGACATGGTCTCATGATTTTCCACTGTGTTTGTTGTTTATAAAAATTTCCAACACCACTTTTGTTTCCATCGTGCCAATTAGACAACGCTTGCGATAACCTTTGAGCAAACCACAGACAGGCAGCCAGCCAGCACACAGGAAATGAAAACAGCCAAAAAAGCAGCAGCCAAACATCATTTGTACTCCTGCTCAAAACAAACGTGCAAAATGCCACGGACAAGCTCAAAAGAAGACACAATTTATCACATACATCGGCAGTTAGTCTTGACTAGAAGTGTGTTCAAACGCTGGTATATCTGTATGTGTGTATCATTGTAGAAACTCTGACTTGTAAACATTGTCTATCATTGGAAAAAAGACATCTTTCTGCTCCCTTTTATGCTCAGCCACTCTCAGGGACACATGGCACTGTCATTGACAAAGTGAATGCGACCACAGACAGAGAAAAGACAAATATAAAATAAAACAGCAAACGGAGAGAAACAGAGAGAGCGGGAGTGGCAATGAGAGTGGAATCAGAAAGCATAAAGGACTGATTTAATCACAACGTGTTTCCACTTGGCTACCAGGACGTGCCAAAGGGAATGAGGATGTGTTGATGATGAGTGTCGAAGGGGCTGTGAGGGAAACTGAGAAAAAAAAATGATGTTCTACGCCGGACGCAATTCTGAGTCTGTTTCTGGTTCTGATTCTGATTTTGTTTTTGAAAGTATTCCCTCCTGTCCTGGATTACAGTTCACCCGTACATTGTTTTTTGAGAAAAAATTATATGTTTAGTTGATTTCAAATGAATTTCTGTCAAACCAATCCTAAAATGTATTTAATGCTTCGGGCAGGGTTTCTCTTTCATCTCAGAGCACATTGATGCTGAACCGTTTCTTTACTCCGTGTCTACCAAAATATCTTAATGGGTCTGTGGGTCTGTGGGAAGGTCATTGTTCTAATGCCAGTGATTGTAAATATGCTTTTTCATTGGGCTAATTCAGACTGCGGTGACCCACTGTTCAGCTGGCAGCTTATGAATTGGCTTTGCACCATGCCAATCCGAGAGTCCGCCAGTCTTCCAGATTGCCATTCCAGCCCGTCTTTCCAGTGCTCTGTTTGTGTGTCCGCCATTCATTCTCCCAGTCCAATTTAAACCCATTCTGACCGTGATACCAGTTCCATCTGCACCAACCTGGGATGATTACAAAATACACCTTTGTGGTCAACTTAGAATTTTTTTTTGAATTTAGAAAAAATGCAAGAAAACTGGAAGGACAAACATGCGAGGGAGCGAGAGTTTTTCTCTATTTCCAACCTTTAAGCAAGGCAGAAGAACATCTGGTGAGATGCACAAACAGCCTTTACTTAAAATGGCATTCAGGAGCCCCTGCTTACCCAAGATCCTGAATTACTTTTATCCTTTTCTACTCACAAGTTCCACCCAGCCAGTGAGACATTAATTACAGGAATTTTCCATCCTTTCTTTTCTGTTTTAAGCTACTTTTTACACCTTCGTCTTTATACAAACCCCATTTGCGATGTGGGTTGACTATGGGCAAAATAAAAGAGAGTCCATGGTTACAGAGGGACAAACAAGATGTCAACAGCCATTGCAAGTGACTAACACACATGCAGTCGTAATATCCACAAATGAAGAAAGTCAGAGTTTCTTCATCTTCCAAACACTGTCTGCAACCAGAAATGTTTGTAATAATTTATAATAAATTGATAGAGTTGAGTCAGTTTTAAAATATCAACATGGCAACACTTCACTTCATAATGTTGTTATTCCACTACTGTGTTTACCTACGGAGGGAATAGTAGATGCATTAGCTTATTTGAATTAGATTATCACACTGAAGTTTTAATGTGTATAAAATGGTGTAATAACACAGTGGAAAATATATCATATGTTGGGATTTCCAAAGGTAATAGTTATAATGTAATGTACAATAACTTTGAATATTAAAATAAAACAGGATTAGAATCTAATTGCTTTCAGCCATCACACACGCGTCAACATTACTATTTATTTGGAGTCATGTATGTGTTCACCTGCCAAATTAAAGCCCAATATTCATTCTCTTTCAAGCTCTCTTTTGGTTTCTACCATCTTGAGGTAATTATCTGTCTCTTTAGCTGCTAAATGTTCTACTCTGTTCACCAACTAGTTGCTAATTTTGTCCGTCTGCTTTCAGGCGCTAGGCACGTAGTATAATGGGTTTATCCAAAACAGAAAAGGCGCAGACGAGATGTACTAATCAAAGCTAGGCAGCTAGCTAATCAAATAAAGATGCCGGAAGAACACAATGCCTAACTTTTCTTGGATATTTCTTTAAGATTTTAAAATATAATGCTAATTACCAGTTTACAGCTAGCTATCAATTAATTCAATTTGAGAGCAGCAGCAAAAGCTCTAGTAATAACAATAGTAATAATAATAATAATACATTTTATTTGGAGGCACCTTTCAAGACACCCAAGGACACCTTACAAAATACAAGAGATAAAAACAGCAGGACATTGAAAGGGAGAGAAGACAAACAAAACCAGAGATATGGTGGAGACATATGAAGAAAACAAGAAAGAGAAGAGGGGGGGCGGACACAGAATGATGGAAACTACAGAGAGTAGCACAGTTTGAACAGGTGAGTTTTGAGGTGGGACTTGAATGTTGTAATAGTTTCAGACTGTCGGATGTGTGGAGGGACGGAGTTCCAGAGCCTGGGAGCAGTGCAGTGATGTGGGGACTGTCAGTAGACCAGCTGAGGATGAGCGGAGGGAGCGGGAGATGGTATACTCCTGAAGGAGGTCAGATAAGTAGGTGGGGGCGAGTGTGTGGAGGGCTTTGTAGGTGAGCAGAAGGTTTTTGGAGTTGATCCGGGATTGAACAGGGAGCCTGGCCGTGACACACTAGCCGTGTCTCCATTCAATTGTCTAGTGAAATTTAAGAAAACTTTTGAAATTTCGCAAAAGAAGAAATGTGAGCCAGTCGTGTTTCCATCAACATGTTTGAACTACAGCGTAGTTTCGGCAGAAGCTGCAAGCCGGAAACAAAACAAGGGGACCCGCGGAGTGAGACGATAATGCTGTGCACACATACTCATGTGACCCATTGTTAACATAAAAACATGAATTAGTGCAGCTTTAAATCCAAAGGGTTATTGTAAGGCTTGATATACATGCTAGTACTCGAGCATTTCCCAATGAATTTTCCTTGTGCTGTAAAAATTAATTGTGTTGCATCGTGCAGAGCTGATAGACGCGCTTAGAGAAATGTGCTTCATTCAGCTCCATTAGAGCATTGTTTGTGAAGATGCAGCTTGTGACACTTTGACAAGTAACTGGATTGTGGGGAGCAGAACGTAACTGTGTGTGCTCTGATTGGAGCTGAGAACACCTAATGTAAACGGGTCTTTCCATTTCTCTCTCCCCCAGCCCACTGCCTTTCTGTTTACAGCTCAACACACTGCTGTGGTCAAACAATACGAATGAAAGAAAGACATTTAAACACACGTATGATCAAAGTAAAGCTGCAGATTTGTGGCCAGGGTGGTAAAACTGCCACTAAATATGTTGCTCTAAACTCTTGTT
>CALSBV010012175.1:17002241-17013212 GCA_943590825.1 Bovichtus diacanthus
TGTGTGTGTGTGTGTGTGTGTGTGTGTGTGTGTGTGTGTGTGTGTTTTGGGTCAATCTCGTCTGTCTGGCAATAATCCAGACACCAATTATAGAACAGTCTGATGAATCTGTAAAAGTTAGAGCGTTTAAAAGTTAGACCACAACATTATTTGTGTTGTAAAATAATGTTTTGTTTTAAAAGAATCTGTTTGGACGCTTAATTTAGAGTGGGCTGTTTCTAACATCACCATTAACCCCACAAAATGATGGAGCTCGTGACGTGCTCCATTCCCTTGGAACATAACTTTGTTACTGTTGCTACTTTAGCTGGTAAACTAGATAGCCAGACATGCTAACAAACGTAGGTTACGTTATAACAGATACACACACTGTTTAATTCATTACTTACACTTTTGTGTGCTGTTATGTTTTTGTCTTTGGAAAGAGAATACAAAATATGTAGTTTTTTTGTGATGTTAGTGACATCTTGAATGACAAGCAGTTATTGCTTAGGTTTTCTGTTTCTGTGCAAAAAATATGGTAATGTTTTACACTAGCCTCTTGCATGTATTTCACCATCAACTTTCTAATTTTTTTTTATTGGGGTTCTGGCAACAATTACAAACTTCCATTTCCGAATATGTACAGTAGCACTTTTTTTTATATACTTTATTTCATAGTTTTCTTTTTTAACTACCACAACAAAACACAAAAACAGCAGGAGTCACAACGTTATAAACAGGCTACAAAACAATAAAAACGGACAACAAAACACACACACAAACACACCACCAGGCCGATAGACTTACATTCAGATTACAAGAGTATCCTTTCAGTTACAAAGGTGTTAATTAGGTAGAACAAAGACGGCCACCGTGTTCAAAACTGGTTGCCATATTTTAACAAAGCCCTCGACATTGACATGAAGGTTGTAGGTCAGCATTTCCAGAGCTAGTATTCTTAGTACCTGCTCATACTAATCGTACTGTGCAGGGACGTCCTTAGAAATCCACAATTTGAGTATAGTCTCTCTCGTGAGAAGAGTGTCACAACCATTTTTGAATTGTAGTTGTTCCTGTCCACTTTAGCTCACCATCAAATTTTAATGAACTGCTAGAAATACTAAATATCAATTGTTGTTAAGGAACAAAAGTGCCAAAATAATGCACATTTTTAAACTTTGTGTCTTTTCTGTCAGAGAGAGAGCTTGGTGTTCCCGTTCATTTTTAGGTAAGGGAGATGGAATTACCTTAATGTCCTTATTATTTTAACCTCCAAATTCTTTTCCAAACCCAGCCCTCCATGATGGACCAAGAAACTCTTAAACTGTCACCAGAGGAAGAAATATCAACTTATTTTTAGCCGGGTTGAGGTCAGGTGTCCTTGGAGCTACCGCCACTCGTCTTTTATGAGAACACTTACCTTGCAGGCTTGTGGTCCTTATCATTAAAGCTCACAATGCCAAGATCAGAGCTAAGAGCCATCGAGCGGCATCTTAATGCATCAAGATAAATGATCAGCTCTCATGTAAACCCTTCATATGTCTTAGAGCCTGTGCTGTCCACCAGAAAGAACAAAAATAAAAGACATAGATGTTATTCCGAACAGTGCTATTTAAAATCTGCTGACTATGTTAATTCAAAGATCTAGAGAAAACCCAATAATACTCAAAATATATAAACTTTTAGAGAAAAAATATTTAGAGAGCTTTTGTATGTTCGAAAGTGGTTCTTCATTTTCAATCCACAACTGAATCACTTGACTTTGTCTATCTGTGCTTTTATCACTGAAATTGGAATCAACCTCAACAAAATGACAGAAGCAAAGCCCCGAGGCTTGTTGTACAAACGCAGGGCTCCAGCAGACAGTCAGGACCGCAGATGGCCTTCGTCAATGCCTTGTGAGGCCCTGCGTCTGTACTTCTGATTCCCCTGATCTGAATGTCAAATCCATAATAAGGTTTGCTGCCCATCATCCTCTGTCATCTGTATTCATCAAAGTCAGGAAGATAGCAGCCAGGTAGCTCTTATCTTGCTGAGCCACAGCTGGGCTCAGATATACAGCCAACATCTGTGGCAACCCATCAAAACACACTCAGCGCTGCTGTCAAAACCTGGATTCAAAGTTTGGAGAGTTTAAGCCAAATCATCAATTGTTGCATTTGATTTATGTACAGTAGTAAAATAGGGTGATAAAGCTATCATTCTTCCTATGCTCAGATGCAAAGTCTTATAATAAATCAACTTCCTTGCTTTCCCATTGGACAGTGGTGGACTGCAACTAGTTACATTGACTTCAATCAAAATGTTGATGCACTTAAAGCTGCGCTACTCTGAAGATCCACTCAGTTCCATCTCTCAGCTCTTTGCTTTGGTTTTCTGAACTGCAAATTGACAGTCTTGGTTCACTCTCACTGCTCTTAACAATCTCACTGTTCGCCACCGCAGGCAGCTGTTCCTACACAGTGTTTATCGAATGCTTAAATGTTCACTAGCAAGTGGCTAACTAGCAAGCTGAAGACCCAAAAATATACCAAACAGAGGGTCATGGTCACAAGTTGCCATTTGTCTTTTTTTGACTCATTGTCGATCTCAGAAGCGGGGAGACGCCAGAGGGGAGAGAGGGAGCGAGAGTAGAGATATGGATGCTTGAGAGTGCCTTAGGTCCTTTAGCCCCGTTTATACGGTTCGCTTTTTCATATGTCAACGCCCTTTTTTCAGTCTCTTTTGTTGCCCCTTAATGAATAAATAAAGGATTCAGCATGCAGCTTTAAGTTTGATATTTTAGCTGGGGTTTTTTTTACTTATAAAAGACACTTTATACTTATAATTTAGGGGAAATATTTTTATCTTTATACTCCGCTAAACTTTTTTGACAGCTGTAGTTAGTTCATTATTTTGCTAATTAGGATTTTTTTAAAAACATGGCGTAGACCTACTTTTTCAATCATTGGTTACAAATGTGCAATCTATTGCAATTCAGACACACTGTCAGAAATGTGTGAAATGCAATTACTTGTATATTACAGAGGTCATGTTTAAAAGACGGTGTCCACTGAGTGTCGGTTACTGTAATTCAGTCAGTTCCAGACACCACATTAAAGTGCTACCCTTCAACCATTATAGTCTAATACTTTAACATGATATTAATATTATACAGAAAGACTCATTCTGCCTCCTATTGAGTTTTACTTAAACACATTATGCTTATAATACTTCCGTACTTTTACGTAAATAACATTTTTCCTTTTAATTACAGTGGAGTGCACATTGCTGTATTGAGTATTTGGAGATCTGAATACTTCCTCCACCGCTGCCTTCGGAAACTTATTGTATAGTGACCTAGTTGGTGTACATCATCATTTCCTTTCCTTCAAGGATTTCCTTTTCCAGTCTTGTATTTGTTACGGTTACCCTCTTTGAGAGCAACCTATTCTCCCTGATGTTCAACCTCTTCATTCTTATCCTCGTCTCCACCCGGGCCGTCCCCAGTTGGCGCCGTGCTCCAGAGACACCGCCGATAATTAATCAAGTCGCACAGGAATGCGGTTATTGCTGAGGAAAACAGGTTGGATCTGCATTTTCAGGCAGTCTCACTCAATCTGTCATGTTCCGCAGATGTGAGAAAGTAATGAATATGAATTGGTGCTCCAGAATGAATTAGTTTTCAGCCTTTATATTGGCAGAATGCCCTCAGGAGGATGTCACCTGCAATGAGCCGTTTTATAGCCCTCCTCACTCCTGCATACCAAGGAGGGCCAATTGGCTGTTAGAGCCTAATGGATGTGCGTATACATTGTTGGGAGTTTTACGCCTTATTGACAGGGTGATAATCACAGTCTAAATGAATGATGATTAACTAAGCTCTTTTACACCAGCTGAGGAACCCAACGTTAAAACTCAAAGACTGACATGTGTGAAGTTACCAAAAATATAAGATGGGAAGTTGTGGCGTAAATACTGACACTTTGTGCGTCTTGGTTGGATCGGACAGCTATCTGATTGCCCCCTTCCCCGGTCCAGTTTACGATGTAGTCATGGACAGATGTTGAAAAGGTGTAAATTGATGCGTCTCACCAAGGACGCATACTTAATCTTTACTCCTCCAATAGCGTAATTACATAAAAGTAGGCAGTCAGTGAAAATAGCCCCTCACTGTCTGATTTTGTTAATACGTCCATGGTCTGTCTCCCCTGTCCTTGTAATTAAATTACATTACTTTACAGTTCATTTAGCTGATGCTTTTGTCCAAAGCGGTACACTAACATTTCACTGAAATTAGCCGTTATTCTCTGTCTCCTTTAGGCAACAAGGAAGAAACGGCTTCAGCCATTTATACACACGATCCAATACAACGCGCACCGATGTACTGTAGCGTTTATTCTGATCCCTGATCAGTTCAACCACTGAATGATTTGTGGACGAGACAGCATTGATTTGTATGGGTGAGGGATCAGCATGAGTTTGAGCCTGAGAAGACGATAAAACTTTTGTCTTGCTTGTAGTTTGTGTGAGGTCATGGATAGTTGTAAGCTAACGCTAGCTATGTTGTTGTAATTAAATTTCTATTTTTGTCGTACACCAAACAACTCAATTCACGACCCCCAGACCATTCTCTCACTCACAATTTGGATTGATTCACAATGGGAAATGTATTTTGTACTTTGTATGTGGTTAAAAAAAAAAGGCGCCAGAGTGCATAAAATCATTGAAATAGCTTTTGTGCCCGGACCCCCTGACAGAGGACCAGGCTTTATTAACTTGCCCCCAGACTCTTGTCGACCCTGGGCTAAGCAGGTTGAGTGTCCCATGTCTGTTCTATAAAAACAACATCTATTACATGTCTGTCTGTCTGTCCAGGGAGACGCATCCCTCCTCAGCTGCTCTACCTGAGGTTTCTACCGTTTGTTTTAAGGTTTCTTTGGGGGAACTTTTTCCTTATCTGAAGTGAGGGTCGAAAAGGACAGATGGTGTCTAATGTTTTACAGATTGTGAAGCCCCCTGAGGCAAATTTGTGATGTTGGACTCTATAAATAAAATTGACTTGACTTGACCTGACATGGCATCTTCCTTGTGGACTGGAGGAAGGGGGCGACCTTGCTTTGCAAGCACCTGGGGAAAACAAACACAGATTGTAAACAGACTTGCAATCTGGCCAACATAATCCTATTTGGCATATATGTAAATGAAAATGACTTATATCTCAATGCAATACAGTAACAAGTGTAAATGGGGTTATCAATCAGTAATAACTACTGCCTTTCTAAATGTTTAGGTTGCTGCATTTAATCTTAAAGGGAACATGTTAGGCCTGAGGACACAACACTGATTTTTAAATCGCTGCAGCCTAATGCTAAATGACTCCACCAGGAGTCATAACAAAACAAACACGGTGAATGCCTGCAGCATCGTCAAGCTCTGGTGAACACATGAAATGGGTTTCATAACCTGGCTGTGGGGTTTGGAGGGATTTATGAACAGTTGCACACACATATATTGATAAAACACACAAACACACACACACACACGCACGCACGCACACACTAAAGGCTGAAAACCCAACATGTCAATTTTTCCAAAAGGGTTCATTAGAGCCACTCCACAGTATACTGGCAGAACATGCAAACACTGATCAAGTTATTCATTAGTCTTGCAGTCTAAATAATCTTTAAGTACTCAGGTTTATACCCTGTAAACATTGTATGAATATATGGTCAATTTTTCACAAATGACAAGTGACAAATGATGTGCGAGATGTGGCCAAGATCATTGTCAAAGGCTATTTTCACATTATGAAATAGTTGTATTAATCATGTCTAAATGTTTGCAGGGCTGTATTTCGATGCAAACGTTCTGCCTCTAAGCCAACACACTTTTGATTGAGTAGATGGACTTACTAAATGGCACATTTTACATTAAGCAGGGCTTCAGACTCCATCAGAAATGATAGAGTTAACAAAACAAACAGCTGTGACCGAGCCGCACGCACGCCCGCACGCACGCACGCATGCACACACACCTTATTGAAAATGAGTGCACCATAAGGGCTTCATTATGAAGACTCACAATAAATAAGAAGTAAGTGTGGAGAGGCAGTTATTCCACCTGAATAGATAAATACGTATTGAGGCTTTATATTTCTGCAATATTTCAGATATGAAGACTGATGAACAGTCAGTCTTTAGCATCACCCCTCTCATATAATCAACATGTTTCAAAGAATTGTCATCTTCATGGCAAAGTCCAGTCGAGTGACAATAGCTCTTAGTTTTTTCTCTACTTATACATATAGGGACATAAGAATATAGGGTCAAAATGATAAGTTAGATCCTCCAGTCTTACTGTATGTACTCCTCAGCTGTTCAGCATTCTCAGTCAATGACCTATTGAAAAGTTTAGCTAGCCCACTGCCATTGGGAAATGGATGCGTTTTCTTTAATACAAGTTTGCTGTCTTCCTAAAATATCTGTGCAGCATAAAAATGAGCCAGTGGGCCTGTTGCTGGCTTGTACAGTGGCTCATTTCCATGTAGCTACCGCTGGGTCATTAAATATGGATCCTCTCCCCAGAGAGCGTCACACAACTGCAGGAATTTGTGGGAGCAAGTAAAAGAGGAGGGAGGAAGAAAGAGCAATTGCTGAATGCAAGAAAACTGCAACAATGCACATACTTTTAACCCTCTGTTCCCAAGCCACATTTTGATACGGACAAAATACTTTAGTCTCTGTAATGATCTGTATTTTCCCTGAACTCTGCTCTGTGGGTTTTATTGATCCCTCTGACAAGCAGAGGTTCTTAAGAAGTGCTTAAAACGACTTAGTTAACCTTTGTAAAGGGTTAGAGTTTCTAATCGGGAGAAACGGGAAGATTCCCGGTGGGCTGAGCTAGTTGTTGGGCAACGAGGGCAGCGGACACATTTCAAAAAAATAAAATAGATCATGTCACATTAGGTTCTGAAAAATCTGTGAAAACTATTAATATGTTTATGACTTTTGTTCAACACCAACTTCGTGCGACAGTATGGTGACTAGATCCAAAAGAATGTGTGACAAAGAGTATGTTTGCGTGGGATAGCATTTAGTAGTAGGCTAACTTAACCATGACTCGCTGCGTGAGCCCTGAACGCTGAGCCATGATGATGTAGGACGTCACGCATAACTTACACCACAGGCTAGACTGGCAGAAGCCCAGTTGGAAGATACAAGTTAGAAACAAAGAGAAATATAAATAGATTTAAAAGACAAGATGGAGAATAGAAAGAGAAAAGGGGGAGCTGAAAAGGCTAGGACAACCCGATGTGGCCATATGTGTCAACCTTAGCGACTTGTTTAGGATTAAAACCAATCGCGGAACCCTTTGGCTACATCGGTCTGACGACGATAAGCCTATGGAAGCAAGGGGCTATATTTCTTGGGTTCCAATGTAACCAACGGATATCCGGGCTGATACTTACTTTTCTGTGAACTGCTCATTGTTTTCAGTCAATAAGCAACTTGAGATGTAAGACTGGAGTTGGACTTGAGAGGCGATGTGTAGGCCTACACCAGGCTTGTTTCACAAGAATCAAGTTTATAAGCTAACTAATCGATAAAAAGCAAAATCATCGGCAGACGATAGCAGATGGATTCCAAACTTGTATTTCGGCCGATTTGTTCTACATCTTTTCCTTTCCATACGGACTGTTACCTGCATTTAACCAGAACCATCTCAAACATTGTAGTCAGAGCAGTATTGGCCAATAAACAGAAACTAGGATCCTTCAGATACCAAAATGTTGTCCCATTGCCTACAGATTCTGTATATAAATGCAAGTACACTAACATTTATTATGTGTCAAATATCCTGGCATTAACCTAAAACTTACATACTTAAACCATAAAGGACAGTTCAGTGTTTATGTCAGTAACTTTTAAAAACAGCACCAGACACCTGTACCACACGAAGATACTCCTTCCCTCTAAATACCCCTGAAGCTGTTGGATTCCAGGACAAACGATGTAGGTCATGCCCCTAATGCCCTCCTACGCGGTTGTAACATCACTCACCTCATCGCTCAGTATGACCTCAATTCCTCGCACGGTGGTTTTGCAAAAGACGGAAACAAGGACGGCTGCAGTTTTGCTCGAAGTTCTTCTATTTTTTGGAGGATTCGTTTTTATTCTACTTTATTTTAAAAAGAGCCACGTTCATGCCTTTCTTCTGGCAGTACAGAGACTAAATCTCATATTGCAATATCTGATGTATCCATTTCCCATGTGCCCCCCACTTAACCACACAGTTAGCACAGACACAAAAGCTGCAATTATTGTGACTGTAGCACAATTCTGGGAAAGTATTGCGCTTGTAATTGAAGGAAAACGTTCTTGTAATTTATAATATATATCATCAAACTGTGAGGGACATACGTTACAATGTACAATACAATTTGAAAATCTGTTTTTACACTACAATTACTAATCTCAGTATTGTTTGGCTTGCTTCCTAGTCTTACTGCGAGTTTGGTTTTGGTGTCTCTGTGTTGTCACCACGGTTAACGGTAAGCTAGCTTGATGGTCAGTAAATACCAGAGGTGGAACCAATTAATTGTTTTGCAAGTCATGAGTAATTCTCAACTCTTTGTACTCAAGTCCCAAGTCAAGACAGGCAAGTCCTAAGTCCTACACTTTAAAGTTTGAGTCCTGAACAAGTCATATAATGCTCCAAATGTAATGCCATTTTAACAACATAGTAAGGATACATTAAGTTACATGTTCATAGCATACAACACGATTAAGATTAAGTACAACGACAGAATACATTTTTTATTTGTTTCTGCCTTGTCTTGTTGTATTTAAGTCATGAATACTAAGAAACAATGTCTATGTCTTTCTCTTCCCAAATGTGTAAGTCATTTTATGAAAGACTATTCATCCTTTAAAAGCAGGGGTGGCCAAAGTACGGCCCGCGGGCCAACTGCCAATTTTTATTGGCCCGCAGCAAATTATAAAAATAGAATAGAATGTGGCCCACAGTCAGAGCACGCAAGTGTATGGCCGGGGGATGCCAAAGCATAGACACGAAGATGTTTTCACGTTTTTTACTTTGTATTTAATAAATGCGCTTTTTTCGTTAAACAGTGCCTCACTAAAGTCGCTGGAATAATGTGCCCAGAAAAGATACAGGAATTCAACAACGTGAGCATGTCCAGAAACACAACTATGTGGTGAGTCGAAGACTTGTCAGCTAACTTACAAAATCAAGTGTCACATAAAGCTAGTGCTTTGATTTTTACTCGATTGCATGTGATGAAAGCACAGATGCCACAGACACCGCACAATTGTTAATTTTTTTGCGGGGAGTTGACGATAACTTTTGCATTACGGAGGAGCTGCTTGATCTTTGGAGTCTAAAGGAAACAACAACAGGTAAGGACATTTTTGAAGCCGTGTCAGGTGCAATTGACAAGATGGAACTTAAATGGGACAAGCTGTGTGGAGTTGCATCGGACGGGGCTCCCGCTATGACAGGCGAGCGCAAAGGAATGGCATCTATGGTGTGTGCCAAGGTGCGAGAGAGTGGAGGCGAGGCTGTAAAATTGCACTGTATCATCCACCAAGAAGCTCTCTGTGCCAAGACAGTCTAGCTTGGCGATGTGACGACCACATTTGTGAAAACTGTCAACATAATTCAAGCACGAGGGCTCTACCACAGAGAATTTCAAGCTTTCCCATCTGATGTCGATGCTGAATACGGGGACGTACTCTATCATTGTGATGTGCGCTGGCTTTGTCGCGGCTCCGTGCTGAAGCGGTTTTATTCCCTGGGATCAGAAATTGAGCAGTTTTTGAAAGAGAAGGACCGACCTCTTCATGAACTGAGTGACCCTCTGTGGTTGGCAGACCTGGCCTTTCTAGTTGATCTTACCGGTCATCTTAACTCACTGAACAAGAGCCTACAGGGCAAAGACCAGCTTGTACCACAACTTTATGCACACATGAAAGCATTCTGTGCGAAGCTTCGTCTTTTTGAGACACAACTACGTAACTTCAACCTTGCGCACTTCCCTACGCTGTCCGAAATCAAATGTGCTCATCCAAAGGCCGACCTCTCTGCTAAAAAGGGGAAATATGTGTCTGTGATCACATCTCTTATGACAGAATTCAATCGGCGCTTCCAAGATTTTTCTGTCATTGAGAAAGAAATCAAGCTGTTCAAGAATGACGAGTCTGTTTGGCACAACATACATATGCGAGCAAGCATTTTCTCTGTTAACTCTGAACAAAAGCAGATTGAGAACCAAAATGACCGACAGCCATTATTGAAGCAGTGAAGTCATTTTATGGAGCTGAGAGGCCCTTCGTGCTCGGGCCAATAAGAGCTCCTATAACTTCTGTACGAGTGGGTTTGATTTTCTGCATATCTTTAAATGATATCACACAAGTTAAATGTCCATCCATCCATCCATCTTCAACCGCTTATCTGGGGTCGGGTCGCGGGGGCAACAGCTCCAGCAGGGGGCCCCAAACTTCCTTTTCCCGGGCCACGTTGACCAACTCTGACTGAGGGACCCCGAGGCGCTCCCAGGCCAGTGTGGAGATATAATCTCTCCACCTCGTCCTGGGTCTTCCCCGTGGTCTCCTCCCAGCTGGCTGTGCCTGGAACACCTCCCTAGGGAGGCGCCCAGGGGGCATCCTTACCAGATGCCCGAACCACCTCAACTGGCTCCTTTCTACGCAAAGGAGCAGCGGTTCTACTCCGAGCTTCTCTCGGATGTCTGAACTCCTCACCCTATCTCTAAGGGAGAAGCCAGCCACCCTTCTGAGAAAACCCATTTCGGCCGCTTGCACCCGCGATCTCGTCCTTTCGGTCATGACCCAACCTTCATGACCATAGGTGAGAGTAGGAACGAAGATAGACCGGTAGATCGAGAGCTTTGCCTTCTGGCTCAGCTCTCTTTTCGTCACAGCGGTGCGGTAAAGCGAGTGCAATACCGCGCCCGCTGCTCCGATTCTC
>CALSBV010012175.1:17018212-17040983 GCA_943590825.1 Bovichtus diacanthus
GGCGCCAACTATCTATCTGCTCATTTGTGTGTCTGTTATTCCTCTTACTGTAGATTAAGCTCAGTAGGCTCTACATTAGCTGTGAGTACTAAACAAACTTAAGTTAGCTTTGGTTTCATCTTTACATCGTAAGCAGCAGTTAGAACTACTTTGACCTTTGGGAAAATACTTCAGTTTGTGCTTGAAAACAAATGAAACAAATGTCATAAACTTACCATGCTGTGACGTGGCCTCGGCTTGGTGCCGAAGCTCGTTCCAAACATCTTTGCAGTAAATATCGTTGAAAGTGATGGTTGAAAACTATCACTCTCAGTTTGTGCGTCTGCTCTGACTATGAATCCTGCTTATGTTGTTCTCTTCTGGAGACTTTATTCAGAACATGATGAAGTCACAAAGCAGATGGAACCTTCAGAACACCTGAGTTCTGCTCTATGATCCTCACAATGGAATTAAATGTAAATAAATGAAATAGAGGTTTAATACCATGTTATGTTAACTGATGTACCAATGAATGTAACGTAACTGTAAGTTGCTGCGTTTTGAATAACGCTACCTATATTGCAAAATTACCCCACTGTCACATTTTGCCCTTGATTGAGCTCCGTCACTGAGAGCAGAGCTCCTCATTTCTAAAAGGACAAGAGAGCACTGGCACCAGCAGAGTCAGCTGTGCATGTGAATAGTATGTTAAATAGTTAAAAAGACCTTTATGGCCACAATAAGAGTCGATTTTCAACCGCTATGTAAAATTGCAACACACACACACACACACACACACACACACACACACACACACACACGTCCGCCCCTCGTCAGCAAGCTATTTACTGATTCCTAATGCCCCCTTTTGATATTTCTATTAGTGCATAGAACAAGTGGCAACAGCCTACAGTTTAGCCCAGTGGTTCTCAACTTAGGGGTCCCAGGCTACTCCTGGGGGTCGGCAGAAAAATTTTAAAAAACTAAACATTTTGTGGAGTGCTTTTAACATTACATCCTTTGTACCAGTGATATCATTTTCCTTAGAATCGATTTTTATTGAGAGTGCTTGTGAAAGTCAAAGTGTGCTGCACATGAGTTTCTGACGGGGGAGGAGGAGTCAGTTGTCCTTAAATAGTGCATTGTATTACATTTAAAAGTACCTTTTACAGTTTCACAGTATAATGTTCACATGCTTATCACCAAAACCTTGCAAAATGTAGGTTAAATACCAAGTTAGAATAACTTACTCAATTTACACAATTCAACTAAAAGCACTTTCTTTGGGGAAAACTAATTTTCTGCCAGGAAAAAAAAAAAAAAAAAAAGATGTGAAGTTATGATTAAATTAGAAATAGTTTTAAACGACACTAGATTAAAATAAGTCAAATGTTTTTGATCTCAGTATTTGTCTTCATTTTGACAAGACTGCTTTTCTCCGATCGATCTTAACCAACTAAATTCAACAATTTCGTCCTCTAAACCATCAACCTGTCTCTTAGACCCAATTCCAACTAAGTTGCTTCAAGAAGTTTTTCCCTTAATTAACACCTAACACCTACCTACACATATGATAAATCTGTCTCTACTATCTGGCTATGTACCAGAATCATTTAAGGTAGCTGTAATAAAACCTCTCCTTAAAAAGCCCAGCCTTGATCCAGAGGTTTTAGCCAACTATTGGCCGATATCAAACCTTTCATTTCTCGCTAAAATTCTTGAGAAAGCAGTCGCAAAACAGTTGTGTGATTTTCTACATAATACTTTATTTGAGGTTTTTCAATCTGGATTTAGAGTTCATCATAGCACAGAGATGGCACTGGTGAAAGTTACCAATGACCTTCTACTGGCATCAGACAAAGGACTTGTCTCTGTTCTCGTCTTGTTCGACCTCATTGCTGCTTTTGACACTGTTGACCATGACATTCTGCTGCAGAGACTGGAACATTTCATTGGCAAAGCAGGAACCGCACTGAGCTGGTTTAAGTCCTATTTATCTGAGCGATCTCAATATGTACGTGTTAACAATGAATCCTCCATGCAAACCAAAGTCAGTCATGGAGTCCAGCAAGGTTCTGTACTTGGACCTCTTCTATTCACCTTATATATGCTCCCGTTAGGCAATATTATAAGGAACCACTCCATAAACTTTTATTGTTATGCGGATGATACCCAATTATATCTATCAATCAAGCCAGATGAAACCAATCAATTATCTAAACTTCAAGCATGTCTTAAAGACATAAAAAAAATTGCATGTCCTGCAATTAATTTACCTTCATTTGATTGATTGATTTTTATTACTGTTAATACACTAGTGGTGAGGCGATATGCCTTAACTTTAGTGAGTGGCCCAACCTTTCGCATATTTTTCTGTATGTGGCCCTCAGTGAAAAAAAGTTTGGACACCCCTGCTTTAAAGTGATATTCTATGTTGTTGTATGTTTTATGTCTAAATGAAAGAAAAAGATCAATCTAAAAGAAACCAATGGATAGATTAGTTCTATAATTACTTGCCTACTTTATGGAGGAATAATAATTTTTTTTCCCCAAATGGCACTCAGTAACGTAAAGTTAGTTCTCTTTCTTAAAGTCATCAAATTTGTCCACTTCCCTGGTAAATAACCTCCAAAATGTATGGAGGCTTTAGAGTTGTTTAGAGGCAAGTAAAGTATTGATATTACTTTTTAAAAATGTAATTAGCATTTGACAATTGCTGTCCAGTGAATTGCAGCAGCAGTAGAACAAAAATAAATAAATCAGGAAATTTGTTTATTTATATAAAATAAATGTATAGCAAATTCCTACCTGACTTTTCACTACATAAGCCCACGATGGAGTGTAGCTCAGCACAAAGACAGGAATCAGGTCTAGGCCTAAACCTTGTTCCGATGCTAAGTAGTCATTGTAGGTGTTCAATCTCTACAATAATAGCATGAATCTAAATGCATGTTTACCATATATACAGTATGATTGTGTGTGTATGTTTCCATCTGCCTCCTGCACTTCTCGTCTTCATCTTTACATTTAAATCAACAACAAAGTTAAAAGCATCAAAAGACATACAATACTGTATACGCGAAAAGTACGGTTATTATACAGGACAATATTCTTTACTTGACTTACTGTCACTGCATTAACTATCATGATGTTCACACACTGTCAGTTGAGAGGATTTGACAGCAGCAGGTTTGTTTGTTGATTCTTTCAGAGCCAACATGGAAGAAAGAACCTGTCAATTTCGCCGCGTCTCTTCCAGTCTTCGAAACAGGCAACAACAAAAGCTACAAAAAGAATACTGGTATGACCCTCGCCGTTTGTGTGTACGTTTGTGGAGAATGAGGAGTATGTGTGTTCTGGCGCACCAACATGGAGGACTCTACGTTCCCGAATTTCCTGTTGCTCCCATGCGAGTCGACTCAACATGCCACCTTGCTTCATCAAAGTCAAAACACGCAACAGTCAATTAATTCAGCCGGCTCCATTTGATCCATTTCCTAACCCGCAGAGCGCGCCACAGAGCAGCTGATAATGAGTTGGAAAACACAAGGTTTTGTCTTTGAAAAAAAAACACTCTTAATGTGAGCAAAAGTCTGTGAAAGTACGATACATGTCATTTGCCAAGCTTTCTGTCTCTGGAATATAAAAATACTCGCAATGCCTCCAGCAGTGATCAAGGACTTCTGTTTGGAAGGATCAGTGCAGTTAACACTCTCTTGTGGTTCCTGACATTTCATTTGATCTCTAACTCTCGCCTACACCTACACAACAAGTCAATCTGGATGTTGCAATGTAATGTTGTCTAACTTCCATCATGGTGCCCAATAGTAACTACACACAGCGTCATTAATGATCATTTCCAACTCACTGCACCCACATAGACCATTCTTTTAGGACAATGCTATGAGCATTAGCTGCTGCAAACCCCAAACATCATTTAAATGCCAATGTAAACAGTTTATCATCGGAAGTCGATCACTGTCACCAAGCCGTGACTACAGGGGATTTGACAAACCAGCTAAAAAACAACCTCGCACAATCAGGCAACGTTTAACCACAGCACACAGAAAGAGCTTAATAAGGTTCCCGGTCGGCCTTGGATCTGTCACTCATGTTCGCTGTGTTGCATTCGGCTTGAATGACGGCTACATCCTCAGCCTCATTTCACAACACAGAGGTCGAATCAACACAGCAAAAAAAAAAAAAAGGAGGCAAACAACACAGCCACCATGCTTAAAGACAGCAGCAGCATTAAACTGTAGTGTGTGTGAGCATTGTGTATCTTGTAGGCTCACCACTGATGTGTGTAAATAGTTTTTTTTCTCCCATAACTGACAGCAAACACTGCAGACGGTCGCTGTGCCAGTCTTAGAGGGAAGCACATTTTAAAAGGAACCTCAACTCTTCCTTTCAGCCTTATCGGTGTGTTTCATGGAAAGCCAAGGGGGAATAAATAAGACTGGTTGTTGCAAACTGTAAAGAAGAGATTGAATTGTGTAAAGAAAGCTATCAGCAGCAACAGAGTCTATCAGTTTTTCGGACCTCATGGTGGAACACAACAAACTGATAAGTATCCGTAATGAGGTCCAAGGCGTACCCGCCTCACTAAGGCCAATGATCCGCCTGGGTACCCAGGGTAGGTCGGAGTTTGACTGGATACAAAGATAAAAGGCACTCTATGCCTGTGTGTGTGAATTTTTGGGGACTTTTGTTCCACTTCAAAACCACCACAAGGTACCTAATCATCAGTTTTGTCCCTAATCTGGACAAAACATGAACAACAATTTGCTGTTCTGTGGAAGTTATTTGCTGGACTATTTCCATTTCTTTCTCCAGGAGCAGTAACTTCCTGAAGTCTTCGCTGGTTTACTGGCGACCTCGCGGGACAGGCTGTTCTCATTGGGGTCAGCCCCATGTTCCTTCGGCAAGTGAAGACTTGTGACGATTATAAACATATTATCGAGTGGTAGACGTAATAGAAATGTCTAACACATTCTTTGTTTGAACAACTTAATGGACGTCAGACTCCCACGCATGCACTATCTACATCATGCGCCACTGCTGAAGGCTACTGGCAATTTAAACAGCTGTTAGATGATGTCGCGCTAACAATATCCGATAACAGACAGACAAGAGTAAACAAACAGACAGGGATGAAAACATTACCTCATTGCACATGGTGTGTTCTTTCTTTCGTTCTTTCTAATCTGAATTATTACAGTTCAGTGTGTGTGTGTGTGTGTGTGTGTGTGTGTGTGTGTGTGTGTGTGTGGTGAAGAAGGAGAAGCCTGGAGAGCTGCAGTAAAGGAGACTTATCTTAATGGGCCCAACAAAAGCAAGGAAGTCAACAGTTGCATCTAAACAGGTCCAAGAAGAAGAAGAATCCATTCATCCCACACGCTCCAGGTATCAGAACACCTCCAGCAGTGCCTTGTTTTTTTGCCAAATCCAGTCGGTTCCTGAATCACTTGCTGCTCTGTTTACTTTTTCATTTATATTAAATACTGTGTTCGGATTTCCAGTAACTGAATCAAACTTCAAATGATCTCCTACTTGAGCCACTTTTCCTCCTCTCTCTGATCTCCTCCATGCTGCTTGTGTTAGTTGTCATTTCTCCCCTCCCCCACCTCACATGTGTGTCTCATTTATCTACTTCCCTACCTTCATATCCTGTCAGGGTGGAAAAGGGCTGTTCTGTATTTTTTCTTTCTTTTCCCCCTTCCTGCTACAATTTTAACAAATGTACTTTTCTTTTTCTTTTTTTTTTTTTTTATCTTTTCCTTAACCTAACTAAGTAGTTTTGTTGCCTAAAATAGTGATGGTGGTACGTATCCGCCCAGATGACATAGAGATATAACAAATACTTCAACAGAGATAATTCATTTTTTGGGGGGTGTCTAAGTTACAGTAAAAGTAGATATCTTGAGGTGAATGATGAATGCACTGCTGTGACATGCTGTAGGTGAAGATGTAAGACCCACTTTATTATTTTGACAGCGTTGCAGACGCACACTTGACACTGTACAGGCAGTCATAAATTCAGCAGCAGTCACAGTTAACTTTACAAGTAAATAATAAAGGTTGCTGCTCTTCCTCCGCTGCTCTACTATTTGATGTTGGCATTATTAATTTGGTTGAGCCTGAAGTGTGGCCACCTGAGACTATAACATAGAAATATAGCTCACTGCTGGTTGTCATTGGCAGATCAACTGGCAGCAATACAAAATCAACTTCAAGCATCTCCACCAATGTTTCATTACAACATCAACTCGTTTCTAATCTAAAACCTCAGATTTGTCATCAAGATTTGGTTACAGTATAATTCAAAGCAGCAGTGAGTAATCCTCTAAAATAAACCATCAAAGAGGCAGTGGTTTCAGCATGTTTGATGGCCAGGATTTTCCTTATCATAGAAAATGAATAGGCAGACCCATATGAAATTGTGGGAGGCATAGGGAGCAAATGTGTGGGGCTCTTTAGGTAAAACGACTATGCTGAATAAGACCTTACAGCATTCTGCGTTCATGCGTTATATGACGGGTTGTAGGGGTGGGACATGTTTACGGCTTGAGAGCTTTCACTTCATCAGACAACTGAAGTCATTTGTACATTTACAGAGTTGGTCCTGTGAGGGTTCCATGTTTGCTTGGTTTTAGCAAACTGTATTATTACTATAATTACCAAGTTGAATATTTCAAAGCTTTCACAATTACGGCTTGGATGTTGACAGGAACACCATTTACAAGTTGGAAATTGGTATAAAGAATGATTTTAATATGACCTGAACGTGGCATGATGTTGCCAAAGGGAGAGGAGTTTATTTATATTGTAAAGGTCAGACCTAACTCTGGCTTTATCTTATTACTATCTCTAATACTGGATTGCAGTCGGTGATAGCACCATGAATTGAGCATCTCTTGCAAACTGCTATCCGCCCCGTCTCAAGGTCCGATTCACAAAAGATATTGTGCTAATGATATTACAGCACGAACATGGCATAAAGATTTGCGGCTGACTGCAATTTGCCTTTTTTCTTTTTTTATATTTTGATTCTGATTGCAATCATCTATGTGGCAAATAATAAATGTTTCCTTTGCGGCAAGAACATAACAATGGCAGAGAGAAAGAGAAAAAGGACATTTTCAGACCACAAGCTACAGGTCCTGACCGACGAGGTGCAGAGGGATTCCTCTGAAGTTCAGCCAAAGGATTACGTGACAGAGAGAAACCGTTTTTGCAGTCTCAGTATAAATCGGCTTCAGTTACCACCAACTCTCTGAAGACACTAATAATTTGACTTTAATGGCTGTGGCTATTAGCACTGATCTTTTTGAAATGGACTGTTTTTGCAATGAGACTCATTTGCATAAAATTGGGGCAATTTTGCACCGAATTTATGCATATTACCTCATTTAAATATATGTTAATAGCTCAGGAGCACCAGACCGTTATTTGCTTGGCAGCGCAGTTAGGGATACTTTTCACCCTTTGCGGGTGCTTTGAGAATTAGAATTACACATGTAATTTTTCTTTGTGCAGATTTAGCAACCTCTAAAGCGGCCAATCCTTTTGTGAATTTGCCCTTCAGCGTCTTTGTTAAATTCCTATTTTGACCATGTGATAAAACCTTCTACAAAAAGCATAATTTTGCTTGCTAGTAATGTCTACTGTGCTCATGCTTTGTGAGGACTTCAATAGCTACATAACCTTGTGCTTTTTATATCTGAATCAGAGAAGCAGGACTCAAGTTGGGCTGTTAGGCTTGCATGTGAATTCCTCCAACTGAAAACCAGTCAAACTTTGCATATTTAGATTTTTCCGCAAAGGCCAACGTTAGCTCTCTAGTTCTCTATCAAAGCTCCTCGGCCACATTAGAAATATACAATTTTTACAGAACATCTGCTCCACGTTTTATCAGCGCCACAAATCATGTTTGAAAAGTTGTATTTGCTCTCTGAGAACTGACATGAAACTCATATGAAACAGTTGGTACAGTTCCTTCACTCAGCGGGAGAAGACGAACCCATAGTGAACTCTGAGTAAACACACGGAAAGAGCAAATGCTGAGCCAAAATCAAACGAGGGCACAGGAGCGAGGTTGGACGGGCAAATGAAATACAGTTTGAATATTTATAACATTTGAACAGAATGAATATTTATAGTGAAGCAGCAAATACATAATCTTTGTACAGCTGCCCTAGCTGGATAATAAACTGTAAGCACATAATCAAACAACATCTGACAGTGGCTCCTGTAGCCCTCACTAGCACATTAGAGTTAATGAAGTCCAAGCAAATACTTCTGTTAATTCTCTGCAGTTTTGTAAGTGTGTGACTGCAACTCAGAAAGTTCACGTTGAAATGAAAGAGTCAGTATTGCCTAATTAAGCTTCACAAGACTGCGGTGTCCTCTCATGATAATGACTAGCTCCTTATGCACGCACGCACACACACACACATCCCCTCACTACATCAGAGAGGATGAAGCAATTATTGTAAACTCTGGACAATGGACTATTACCATTGATCTTAGCATTGCTCTGCTATCAGCAAAAACTTTTTGGGGGTATTCTTTCGCCGGCGATAACAGACCAGAAGATACACATCAGAGGGAGAAAAAATTAGGTAATTGAAGTGATTTTAGTGCATCTGATCCTCTCACTGTGAGAGGAACGGCGACCCAGTGAGAAGTCATCCGCTGCCAGTCAGAAATGATACCGCAAATTATAGGACAGTAATTGGACTGAGATCAAAGAACATCTTATCGGTAATCTGCTTGAATGCATGATCAATTGCCCGTGTGGTGAAGTACTGATCCTCATGCTCTGCGAAGGCAGAAGGCTGAGTTTGTGGACCGGTCAGGTGTTTGTAGCGGGGCTCTAAGGAAGGCTGTCCATCACTTTGGTCCAAACTGAAATACCTCAACAACTATTAGATGGACTGCCAAGTCCTTTTGCTGAGACATTCATGGTCCCCTGAGGATTAATCCTACTGACTTTGGTGATCCTCCTGTCTTTTCCTTTAGCGCTACTACAAGGTTAACATGAGGTTTGTGTTTCGGAATTAAATATCTTCACAACTATGGATTGTCATGGAGTTTGCTCCGGGTATTCAAGGCCCCAAGAAGAGGAACTTGATCCTCTGACAGGGAAACACTTTGACTTTGTCATTGAAATATCTTGGTGGATTAGGTATAGAATTGTGTATTCATAGATGATGAATCCTAATGATTTTGGCAATTCGCTTTTCTTCTAGTCCCAGCAGCAGGTTGACATTTTTGGTTGTTATTGAAATATCTTTACGTTATTGGATAGATGAGGATAGAATGTGGTACAGACATTCATTTTGCCAAAAAAGATGAATTGACAACTTTGATCCACTGACCTTTGAGGTCAATATGTTAATTTGTCCATTATTCAGGTTTATGACCAAATCCCTGAAGGATGACATTCCCATCAGGCTCAGCTTGACTTTGTTTTTGGTGTTAATTTGCTACCACAATAAACTATAATGGTGAACTTGGTAAACATTAAACCTTTGTCACAAACTGGCTCGGGGAATGTGACAAGGAGGGAATCCACGCTAACAAGTTATTAAACTAAGGTTAAGGGCCCATGTTCGAAAAAATAAAAACAATCTTGGATGCCCAAATTGTAGATAAAAAATGCCAAAGTGCCCTATAGCGTGGCCTTAAAATAAAATAAAAGAAACACAATGCAGTGCCATATATGCTGTTGCCCTACATGCTAGAAAACCTTCTGCATGCTGGTGCCCTTTATATTTTTTTATGCCCCTGCCCCTCTGACAGCCTGAGACCGCCACTGTATCAACATGTTAGCATTGTCATTGTTAGCATGCTGATGTTTGGCTGTGTCGAAGAATTGTCACGGATGGGGGGTATGGACCCAAATGCAGCACACAGGAAACCGGGAACAGCGAACGATTATTTACCAGAATCGACAGGTACAGGGATTCACTGAAAACAGGCAGATCCAGAGACAGGTACCCTGGAGTCAGAGACGCGGAAGCCAAGCTCGAGGTCGGGGACAGAAGGCTGGTGGGTAATCCAGGGATTCGATGAGGCGGGTAGGTCGGAGACAGGCAGGGTCGGTACCAGGAAATCAGTCTGGGGGTATTTGCTGGAGAGTCTGGCATGAAGACGAAAACAATCTGGCCCTGAGTGCATGACTGGGTGAGGTTTAAATAAGTGTTTGATTGTCAATTGGCTGCAGCCTGAGCCCAAGGTGAGGTGACGAGGTGGGAGCGGCTGGCAGGTGAGGTGACGAAGAGCAGAACTGTGACAAGAATAGCCTTACAGAGACATTAGTATAGGCTGTGGACTCGCTTGCATGTAATGCACATGTCTACCTGTGTAACTGCCATGTTTGTTTGCCCGAATATGCTTTATATCTGCACATTGTGTCAGTATCCATGTTTTTTCCTCACGCACATGCGTAACAGGTGTATTTATGGGTGTGATGGCACAAGGTGTGGGCAACAAAAAGAGCATCTGATCTGGCCAGGATCCTGTCCTGGTGCCTGCTGACTGTCAGGAGACTGTCTGCCTACCCTCTCTCCTGAATAATGTAACAAGTGGTGAGTGGTGTGGGTGGCAAAGAGGGATGGCCTCTCCTCAAAATAGACTCCAGCACAAAAGGCAGAAGGCTTCAGAGAGAAGATAGCCTACACACACATTTACGTAGTTACGAAACAGTTCTGACAGCAATGGCAATCTACTGTCATTTATGAAAGCAGCGCAGTTTTGGCAGAATCATCGGTGTTATAATGTAATCATCTCAAAAGACCAGTAAGGGTCAAGTTAAAGAGAGATGTGTTGACGTCTAACAGCCGAGAGAGGAAAGAGGCATCAAGGAAAAGGGTGTAAATGTGTGTGTTGAGGTTGTCCTGGTTCATCCCTGGAGTGAGCAGAGCAGGTGAATAACAGGCAGCCAGCTCTGACACTGAGACATCAGCTGTGTGTGTGTGTGTGTGTGTGTGTGTGTGTGTGTGTGTGTGTGTGTAACCTGAGCACAGAACAGGGGAGTGGACGAAACTCCAACTTTGTCTGGGCACGCAGCGTTCAGCACTTTGAGAGGATGGAGAGCGGAATAAATGGAGCAGAGGAGCTGGATTCCCGAGAGGAGGAAGGTGACCATTAACGGTGGCGTGTGGTAGCAGATAAAAAAAAATGTTTTAAACAAATCGTGGACACGTTTTAAGAGTCGCCAGATTTCTGTGCATGCACTCAGCGGCAAGTCATTCCGCTCTGTGAGGCAGCAGCGAACACGGTACTATTTTTAGAAACAATGTTGCGGAGGAGGAATTAATCAAACTGGGCTTAAAACAGTGTTTTCAAGACAATCGGCTGCTTTAGGTGCCGCAAATTGAGACTCATAACTGCGCTTTTTCAGGTAATGGGGAAAGGACATTTATACCAATCTCATATCTGATGCCAAATGGTGCCTTTTTCTCTCACGCTGTCCAGGAAGGCGCACTGGTGGACTGCAAACTTTTGCGCCATGGAATGCACTACTCTTTATAGCAACAGCGGCTGCAATGCTTCTGGGACCTCGTTTAGTTTTGTGTCTTTTCCCAGTCTTAGAATTTCTAAAGGACACTGCAGTTTGGGATGTGAATGATAATTATTTCTGAATGATAAAAGGAGACAATCGTTGAGGCGATCACTGTTTGCTCATCCTCTTTACTTCTATCCAGTGAATCTTTTTTTTTGCCGGCTCCTATGGGAATTAAGCACTCGTCCCGCTGCATGCTCCTCAGGAGAAAAATGGCGGAGTCTGACAGCATTGAGGTAAGTGTGAGAGACACCTTTGATTTTAGGAGTACAATGTGAGAGTGTACTGCCTGTACTGTCCTGCAGCATGTTTCACTACATTGAAGTAGAAGTTGCACCTCGGACAAAATGCAGATGCTGTCCGGATAGTGAGACAGCAGTCTGAGTGATCGGCTCCATGTCTGCAGAGATGTGACATGTTTGTGCAGTCCAACCTCGAGCACGTTTGGGAAATAAAATCATGAGTCATTATATATACTCATCCTATTTAACCATGTAGCTCCCAAGGTGAGTGTAAATGGACTGCATTTATATAAACGGATTGCATTTATATAGCGCTTTTCCAATCTTTGCGATCGCTCAAAGCGCTTTACAACACATCAGCATTCACCCATTCATACAGAGTCAGAGATAACCATTCACACATACTGTTGGCCATCGGGAGGAAATTTGGGATTCAGTATCTTGCTCAAGGACATATGCTGACCGTAGAGCCCGGGGATCGAACCACCCACTCTCCGACTAGTGGACGACCACTCGACCTCCTGAGCCACAGCCACCCGTAAGTGTGATCTGCAGGGGTGGTTTCACTTTTATATTTGCTAGAAGACAGTACAGCGACAGGATGTTCTGAGGGAGATCTGATCTCTCCCTGTTGCCCACCCGTCCTCGGATAGGGGTAAGCGTCTTAAAAAGCGTCTTAAAAAATAAAATAAAAAATCTAAATATATTGGAATGTATTTGCATAAAAAGAAACCGTTTTTAAAACGGATTATGCAGGATGAGGCTCTGAATGTGCTGCAGCTGCTTCAGAATGACTTGCGCTGTCCAAGGTGCTGCAGCAGCTTGCAGAGGGAACACAACAAGCTGATGCGTGGGGCAGTGTTGGAGGAAAAGTGGGCTGAAGACGTGTGAATGGGGATCCCCAGGAGGAATCGTTCATGTCTATCATTTGCAGTCACCCCACAAAAAAAAAAAAATAATATGATAATGTGTTTCCCCAAATGTGATGTACATTCATTAAAACGCTCATCTGCTGTAGCTTTATTTCTTCTTCCTTTTTTTAAAAAAATCGTATTTACAAATTCAGAGTAGCACAACATGAGCCCAATGTTTTATTGAGTGCAGTGCCACATCTGTATTCACAATGCGACTAAGGAGCAGTGCTGATAAGTAATGCTTAAAAGCTTCAAACGCCCTGTGAAGTGGGAGACGGTTGCAACATTATTCATCAAAAGAAAAAGTTACCTCAAAGCAAGTTTGTTCATGGGAGAAGCCGACCTCAAACTCCTCCAAAAAAATGTTTTATCAATGCGCTCACATCTGAGGACAGCAGACACCTGATACATCTTGATAAGTGGACACCACCTGGATGGATGGATCTCTGCCTTCCGTTACTCTCTGCTGTTGTGGAATATTTATTGTGTTCAGATGCACCTAAGTGCCGTAATGGCAGAAGACCAAAGTGAGTCTCTTTCCTGAGTGTGATTCTGATTTCCTTTGACCTTGTCACAGTAAAAAGCCTCTCCTGCAGTAAGTCATTTATCTGATGCCTTTTTGTTTTTTTGCGGATCTGCATTAAAACACTAATTTCCCATAGAGTTTTCCCCACCGATCGACCTTCTGACGTTATCACTGACTTCAGGAGTTGACGTCATCTTCCCCAGTCAAACGGGTACAGAAGTGCCTGTGTGTCCCCTCATAACACAAGTGCCAATTGAATGTCCTTCTCATATAGTAATCCTCACCTCCGTGTAGGGATCCAGTCTGAAATACAACCCCAAATGTGTTTATCTGTCTGGGGGGGGGGGGTCAGAGGCAAGGATGTGTGCCACCCTCTCCACCCTGTGTCAGGGGGCATCTCAGTTACACTCACTGCAGCTGCTCTCCTCTCGCCGTACTGCACCCCCCAAAGCTGCTTTAATCTTGCCGTGGATGACGATTACGTTTTTCCTGCATTGACGAGAGAAGTCCTGATCGATTCTGTCTTAAACTTGGCAGCTCTAATCACCGTCTCTGTGGCCCTGTCTTGTAATTATTGACTCTTTGAACGATGGCTTGGAGCCAGCTGTTCAATTTCTTCCGCTTTCGCTGTTGTCATTTAGTTTTAGAAGATTAATTAAACTCTTAATTGCAAGTCCCTCGCAATGTGTGAGATTCTTTTATACAACAAACTATCAAAAACTCTGTAAACTTGACCAACCGGAGATGATCTCATGCTCCTTGATTTAATGTTTAATGAAATGCTGGTCGTTTGGGGTTGGATGCTAACAATGAGTTCTTCATATCTAAATAGGGAGCCGGTCTTCTTCACAGAGTCTGCCATGTTTCTACAGTAGCCCAGAACAGACAAACCAAACTCTGGCTCTAGAGAGGGCCTTTCGCGTTTTTACGTTACCTGAAGGCCACCGTAGCTTCTCTACATGCTTGGAAACAGAGGGGTGGGTGCAGGGGTATTTACTAGGTTTCAATCTGCAACCTCACCGCGAGATGCCACTAAATCCTACACGCTGCTCCTTTAACTATTGCTATTCTAGCCCATTCTAAAGAATGTTAGAATTATGATTAGCAGGTATAATATGCACCCCGTTCACCATGTTAGCATGCTAACATTTGCTAATTAGCCCTTAACTTATTTTTTTTGGTATTTGGTCATGAACCAAAGCCAAATTAAAATCTTGACCTCACGGAAATATAGTCAGAGGATCACCAAAGTCAGTAGGATTCATCCTCTATCTGCACGAAATGTCATATCTGGACCAAAGTGTTGGACAGACTGACCGACAGATATAGTATGCAGCTGACGTGGCAACACAAAAAAAAACTTCAACAATTCGTCATTAGTGAACAGCTGATATGTAACCGGCCCAGGTCAGCTTGAGTGTGAATGCACCATGTTGTGAAGTTATTATCCCACATCATTTTCTTGGTCACTATCTCCCGGCCCGTGGCATTTAGGCCCAGCAGGAAAAGAGAGGGCAAAGATAAATATGATGACCATCTTAAAGGGATAGATACAAGTATGAGGAGGAGGGGGAGAAAATCGACTCGCTCAAACGAGGAAAAAAATCAATGCCACTGATGGATATCCTACTTTAAGTCCACTAGATCCGTGTCCCTAAAAGTGCTGTGGCTGTAAATCCCACTAGTATTACTTCATCTCTTAGTAAGGTTATATTGCCTCTGTTACATGCCAGCCTTGTTAGATTAAATTAAAGGCTAAATGACCAACTTCAAAGTGAAGTTTCAATGATCTGAAACTACTACTTCACATTTGTAGAGTTGGACATACTTCTGTCTGTTATTGTTGTAATCTTTGTAATCTAATCTTTGTCGCATAGATTGTCTATGCTGTATTTTTAACATGTTGTTTGTTGTGTACACACGTCACCTATTGCACATCTGTCCGTCCTGGGAGAGGGATCCTCTTATATATATATATATATATATATATAATATAGAAGAGGATCCTCCTCAGTCTCTCCCTGAGGTTTATAACATATTTCCCCTTTAATTGTAGAGTTTCTTTTAGGGTGTTTTTCCTTGTCCTGCGTGGGTCTAAGGACAGAGGGGGTCGTATCCTGTACAGTCTGTAAAGCCCACTGAGACAAATGTATAATTTGTGATATTTGGCTATATAAATAAACTTGATTTGATTTGATTTAATCTCAATGCTTTAGCTCAACATGTCTCTGCTGCCCATCGCCTCAGCAATGAAGACGGACAGCTGCCTTTTGAAAAGCTTAAAAGGCCTCAGTTAGAGGTGAAGATGTGACGCATTACACAGAAGTTCTGAAAGAGACAGTAGCAAATTTATGGTTGAGAAATGGTTTGAATTTCAGCAGCAGCATGTTGTCACAGTATGACCGTACAAATGGCAACTGTAGAGGAAATAACAGTAGTGGCAAATGCTTAATTTCTAAAATTACAGATTACAAATCATAGAAAGTGCATAAGGAAAGATGTGTTACAGATGGAACTTGTGCTATACCTTTAACCTTCCCTAAGCCTTTCCATTTTTTCTTCTTTTTTAGTTGTCTGCTCCCAGATTAAACAGTTAAATATACTGTTGCATCACTGTCGGCAACACCTATTTTCCTCCACCTGTCCAATTATTTATCATTTATTTTTAGATGGCTGAAAGTTGGATCGAGAACAAACACCAGAATGGCTTAGTGGCTCAAAACTGAGCTGCTGGGAGTCCGTTTCTCCATCTCTCTTTCTCACACACACACACACACACACACACACACACACACACACACACACACCATGGCTAGACCTTCCCAGATGGCCTTTGAGGTGATAAGCAGAGCTTTCTTGCCACCTCTGCCTTCTGCTGACTTCATGTCAGTGATCAGAGTATTCTCCAGACTCAATAGACTCTCTGGACTCTGTGAAACCGCCAGACTGCTTTGTGGAACAGTAGACTGAAAATTGAGCTGAGAGGGATGAGAGCAGTTGAATTTGCTTTTTGAAGGGAAATGAGTCGAAGCCAATCACTGCCCATGAATGTGCACCGCACCCCGTGATGCCAAGTTGCTATTACATCCTCGTTGTGTTTCTTACTCGGAAAGTGATTTGAATAACAAAAGCCCAGGGTCCTCGGCCCCAATGAAGTGTTTTTTTCCTCTTTATCTCTATCTCTCCAGCAGCCACAGCCACAGCCACGGCCAATCCGCATAATTCAATCCCAGTCGGCACAGCCAACCTCTTTGCCCAAGCCTGTGCCTTCCATCCAGCATGCCTCACAGCCTCCTCTGCCGCCACACACGCCCCATGTTGCCAGCCTTCCTAGCTGTACTGGACGGGGGAAGATGTCCAAGTTCCTTAGCCCGGAGGAGATGACCTCACGAGACTACTACTTTGACTCTTATGCCCACTTTGGTATACATGAGGTATGTCCTATCTGTTTTTCTCTTTTCTTGTTCCTGTGTCTGTTTTTGTCACAGATAATTGGACAGATGTGAAACATGCATGATCACAGTTTTTCACCAAATTCAGGAAACCTAGTTACATAGTAGGGAACTTAAAAATCAGTTGCATTCAAATTCAGTGCAAAATGCACATTCCCGTTTGCATTTCCACCACATCCTTTATAGAAGTCCCCTGATAAGACTAGGCTAATGCACGGCCTGCAGTTAGTACTTGACCCTGAAGAATTTGCATATTTTCATCAGATTATGGTAATCCCAGTGAAGGGGAAATATAACAATAATTATACTGCTGTGTATTAAAACTATACTGTGGCATATTAAGGCCATTGTAGGTTAAAAAAAAAAGAAGGAAAAAAAAGAAAGTGGTGTGATGTGGTCAATTTATAACTTTCTTGATTCATTCTGGATTCATTCAGATTTTTTTTGTAGGAATGTTACCCCCCTTCCTTTGGCTCTATATTTTTATTAGTGTTTTTTTTATTTTTTATCCACAGTGGCTCTAATAAGCCGTCGTAAAACTGCCATAATGCTAACAACTTGTTTTTTCCATTAGAAGAGGTACATTACATTACATTACATTACATTACAGGAGGTGTCAGATGCCAGTGAACGCAGGTAATTGCACCTGCGATTCATCCATCGCATCGTAAACCTGGGTGTAAACACAATTATGTTTGGAGACGCAATAGATCAAAATTTAACCAGGAAACATCCCTGCAAAATGTAGTTAAAGTTTAAATGGACAGTTAAGTTTGCCTTCTCACTTCCCCATAAATGGCTAAGATAATAAAGTTGAACTGCAGACTTCTTGTCTGGTCTGTTGTGTGGTCTCTCCTCTAAGAGAGATGCTTCAGCAATGAAGTATGTGGATAAAATATCCACATAAAACATTTTTTTTAAGTGTAACCAAAATGTTATTTTCCTTCACATAAACTCTAAACCATTTTCCCATGGATGTTGGCCAACGTTTCCATTAATAATTTGGTTTGAAAATAGAACAAAATCAGGCAAAAATAACTCAAAATGTGGAGCGCATTGCAACTTTAAAGGCCACACTAAAGCCTTAATCATACTCCAGGAGTAGCTGACCAGCAGGCCATCGCAGACTTGGGCAGATGACAAAACTTACATCATGCGGACCCTCGTGGCCATGAATTGACATTTGTTGTTTTTTTCATTGCTTGGTTTTTCTCTGTTCGGACCTAATTATTTCAGACTGCTCTATTATTCGATGGGAAGGCGCTTTGATGATGATGTTGTGTGACATGTTTGGTGAACTCCCAGCCTCCTCCTGCTCTGGACTACCTCAACAACCTATAATAACTAAAGGCTGTATGTCACACACGGTTAGCCCCATTGGCGGGGTTACAGTCAGCCAATCCCATCTGAGGACATGTGATGAGAGAAATGTCTGTCTGGGAGGCTTAACTCTAGTTTAGCATATCTCTACACGTTTAGACTTGATGGAGAATGGTGCAACTTTGATTGAGATATACTTCAATCTTGATCAACAGTGAGCCATTGTTAAACATATCAAACATATATCTTTCTTTCTTGATGTGTCTCACATCTACAGTATTCAGGATGATATTTTAATCTTGCATGGTTACCTTCTCAGAGTCCAGCAGCATTGTCAGGAGAGAAAAAAAAGAATGTATAAAAAGAGCACATTTCGACTGTGACCTGTGAACTGAATCTTTTATATTTTTGGAAAGGAAAGTGCAATTATTATAATATATATTTTTTCCATTTCTGAATTTTTTCACACTCACATATGCATGCACTTGGTGAGAGATGCAGACAGGCTGAGCCTGGAGGCTCATGGGGCTTATTCAGGAACACCAACTCTGGATTTGAATATAGAACCATACGGCTGAGACGCGATAGAGTGAGATTAGGTGTGTTATTCGTCACCGCTCCACAGCAGATATCACAGCAAATCATGTCCCCCATTGTCCAGCCAATGTCGCAAAACAAATTGTCACTCCCCGCAGGGGTTAGCTGTGTCAACATCTTCCTGAAATTATTTCTCATATGCTAAACCAGGAGATGCTGAAGGACGAAGTGAGGACGCTCACTTACAGGAACTCCATGTACCACAACAAGCACGTCTTCAAGGACAAAATAGTGCTGGACGTTGGAAGCGGGACTGGGATCCTGTCCATGTTCGCGGCCAAAGCCGGGGCAAAGCACGTGTATGGGGTAAGACGTGTTTCCTTTCAGTAGACTGTTACCATGCAGGGCCCCATACTGTATGTGTATGACAGGCTCTCTGTACGTACACCTTAACCCTTTTCCCGCCAGGCTCCCTATAATCTTCGAGGAAGATCTCGCCTGACAGGCAGGTGATAAAAGTGTGCGGTCTCTCAGGCAGGCTGACAGGCTGAGCCGTAGCAGTTTAAGAGCCGTTTCTGTTTATCGACTACTGGAGCAGAAGTAATTGCTAGTCAGGGCATGTATGAGGATACACGCTGGATACACACCACCAGTTTGGAATAACCACGAAGAGCGTATTTGTTTTCTTCCAGACAAGCGTGTATTTGCTTTCAGCGGTGGAATGATTACCTTGGAATTTCCAAGAGACTTGTTCTCAGCTCCTGGACAACTATGTGTTCATGTGTGTGCGACTTTGCCTCACGTCTCATATTTGTTTTCCTTCCTTATTCTGCTTTCTCGCTCAGCTCCTGAGTTGCTCTCAACCAGGGGTCTGTGTCCTTGAGGGAGTTCCAGAAAAATGTGGAATAGTTTATTTTCACTGTTTAATTCACTGTGGAGGTGAGTCCAATGCGAGTAAGAGTCGTAAGAGTGACTATCCTGATCACAAGTTTCACTTCCCCCTACGTTAATCTCCTCAACTTCAGTCGACAGCTGTTGAACTCCGGTCTAAATCATGCCAAAATCTTTACAGATGGAGGTCCCTGAAGCGAAACCTTTTCTAATGGGGGTCTGTGACCTAATGTGTATCAGTTTAGGGGTCTTTGAAAGGAAAACATGTAAGAAGCACCCGCTCTACATACTTTAAACTAAAATACCACTTCAGTTGTAGCTTAACCTCGCAATTGCGTTACTCCTGTCCAGCTAGAAAGGATATATGCACATAAATGGGGCTTAGATTGCCCGGGATTTATTTCACCTCTGACTTAGATGATCTCAGTTTGAGTTCTGCACCGACGCCCAATACCTTTATCATACCTAAAACTCATGAAGTCCCATGTGAAAGATGGGCCTGAGAGGTGGAAGGACTGGGCTTTGGGCCAACAATAACATCACTCTGTCATATGGACCTCGTTAGATAAAAAAAAGAAAAGCGATAACCTCTCTAGCTCCACAGAGTGCCCTTAAAACACTATTTGGTGCTAAATTCCATATGCATCAGAGGGCCATGCTGGATAGTCATGATTGACTGAGCCCACTTTTAATATAAATGATTATACAAGGTCAATAACTCATTTGAATGAAAAGGAAACTCAAATGTCTTTTAAAACTAACACTGAACAGATGTTTATTTCTTGTTTGTTCATGTATTTTGTATGAAGATTTTTCTGCCCGATAATGATACATAGGAATAGAATAAATGTCACACACACTGGCTCCGTCTGCATTTCTCTTTTATGCAGATGACATTTTGGCCCTCAGGCCTTCTTTAGGATCAAGATGTATATCCATCCTAAAGAAGATTTTCTTCTTCTTCATGATTATTGATCTTGAAACGCCATCTGAATAAAAAAAGAAATGCCCACGGAACCTTTTTTTCCTACTTCCAAGTCTACTTCCAGCACCTCACTACAACTCTTGATGTGCATTACTTTTCTAGTATTTTATAACGTTACAGAATAATAAGAAGTGTACTTTAAAATATGACAGATTGTAGCAATAAGGGAACGGCTACCAACACTAGAGCAATATATGACATTTCAACATGTACAGAAATTAATTGTGTGTTTATTGTGGTCTGTCCATATCTGTGAATCCTTCCAGTTCTCAGCAACCCTTGATTTAAAACCACGGACAGCAAATTCAGTCCATGTGCAGATTGTAAACTGCCTGACCCGCATGAAATCACAGAAAGCCAAAGTAATCTTGATCTGCCAGCAGGTATATCAGGGTTCAAACACACCTCTGAATTCTGATCATCGCGGAATAGATCTCAAACAGGTGGTTTAATGGTTTGTTTGCAGCGCAAGTTGGCAGGATCGGATTCAGCCTTGGACCACAAGGCCTCAATAAATCATGTTGCGTCTCATTCCTGCTTGTCAAATGTTCTGCATTACACTTACAACCTAAAAGACAGATGAGCCAAATAAATGGCTGATGTACGAAGCTGAACATGTGGCAAGTCAAAGAGAGTCGCCAACTTAGCAACTTTCTCGCTAGATGTTGCAACTTTTAAGACCACTGAAGCTACTTTTATTCTAAAGATGATAGCAACAAATCTAACCATTGTTTTTTGTTCTCAATTATTAATCTCGACCATATTTACATTTAATTTTTTTTTATTTCACTTCAGTTTCACATTATATATAACAGCCCTCGTAAAATGTTGAAACTAGAGGTACATGCGTATTGATGAGATGACAGCAGCTTGATAAACTCAATAATAGCTTTTCAATTTTGTATATTGTATGTAAATAGTTACAGATATATGCAAATGACCTTGCGACAAACATAGGCTTCAGCTACTTTCCATTAAATATAGTTTTCTCAGAATTAGATGATGAAATGGGTCAGAATGAGTTACGTTGAATGCAACTCTTCATACGAGATGTTGCTCTGTTTCTCCTCGATGTAACATTTAGCATTTGACAATGTTAGTAAGTCAATTATTATTTTAAGATATGTTTTTATATAGATTGTCCTTTAGACATTACATATGTATATTCCTGTGTTTTTATAAAAATTCAATAACATTTCAACTACAAAAAAAAAGTGCTTAAGGCAGCTTTAAATTCTTATAAAACTACAGAAAACAAACTGAAAACCAACTTTAATCCTGAATTAGGATAAAGTGGAACTAAAATAACATGGACTGATTCATTTAAAAGTGTGCTCAACTCCTTTCCGACTTACTGAGACTTACAGGTTAACAGCTCAGACAGAGCGGGGACAGGTGCATGACACCTGGGCGAAATTAGAAACGTGTACTTGCCGTGTCTCCAGACAGAAGGACTACAGGGAGCCCACAGGGACGACTCGAGTGACAGTGACTTTTCCCGACACTCGCGAGAGGCGTGAGAGGCACCATGTGAGGCTGTATTGACTCTAAACATGACCTCCAGGCTTCAGCGCTCCCACTGGAGCGTGATGGACACATGGCTAATAGCTGTCTCTTCTCCGAGAGATTCACAGAGAGAGAGATGAGGAATCATTGCCAATTAGAGGGCTGACGTACATATGCCTGCGAGTGCACACACATAAATACACCTGGTGCAACATCGGGCTATCCTGTTGATACAGCCTGGTGTTAATGGGCAGGTGACGGACAGAAGACTGAGGACGCCGCCATCAGCCTGCTCACCAGTCCTCCACTAATAGGCAACAGAGAATAGGGCTGCTGCAGGGAGGCAGTGCTAATGTCAAGTCCCTGCACCCTGTGCGCATGCTCAGCAGGGAAACAAGGGACCTCAGCTAGAACACAGACATCATTTAATATCAGTATGTTTGTTATACTGCAAAAAGAAAAATATATAATAATATCATACACATATATATATATATATATATATAATTAAATTATAAATATATATATATATTATTTGTCCTTTAAATGTTTAAAATAAAGTATATTGAATTCAATACAGTTAGTTAAAATGCTTCATAAGAAACGTATTGGTAAGTTCCATGTAATCAGAAAAAAATAATAAATAATATATAATATAAAAATAAAATAATGTTTTCGGGCTGGTTGTTTTAAATTATTTACTCGACCTGGAGAGGAAGAAATGCACAAAAATTAAGAAACCTGATGGATGTACAATGAAAAACATGATAAAAATCGATGCAGCAGAACCAAAAATATCGTCCTTTTTGATCCACGCATTCTTCTTCTCTGTCAAAACTTGGCGCCT
>CALSBV010012175.1:17052428-17062533 GCA_943590825.1 Bovichtus diacanthus
GTGTGTGTGTGTGTGTGTGTGTGTGTGTGTGTGTGTGTGTGTGTGTGTGTGTGTGTGTGTACACATGATATCTATTTTAAAGCTATCATCCTTTAAAATAATGAATTCCAGCCTTTTTGGCTCGTTAAACAAAACCCTGTGTGGTTACAACCCCTCACCATATGAAGTTTGAAATATATATTGACATTTTTAAAGGCCTTAAAATGTAACATTATCCAATAATTAAAAGCAAAACAGCAATCAGTAGACCAAAGTTTGAAAAAAAAAAAAAAAACGTATCCCATTACTGCCACATGAAAAAAAATATAAATAAAAAAATATTTTTTCTCATTATTGAGATAATACCGCTATATTTGTCTCACTATTATGAAGTATCAAGTCCTAATTTGGAGATACTAACTCATACATTTACTGACGAGTGCAAAGGTAGTACGGCCGATTGAGTAACAATGGTCGCATCTATAAGAAATACGGCAGTTTGAAATATAATGTAATTTATATTTTTAGGGGGTATTTTTTATTTAAAGGGCATTTTTTTGTCACCGAATTAAGCTTCCATTCCATCCATGTCTCATGATTATGAATTATTAGAATTAGGTATTATACTACATATAAGTTAACCTTATTGTTAATATAGTATACTATGCAATATCATTAAATTAACAGAAAAACAACCATGCAAGTACAGAGAAGCCTTGTTATATTAATAAGGTCTACAATGTTTATTATATTACTTATATTATTGTTTATTACCTCCGCCTATGTTTTTTCTTCTCTCTGTTCCGATTTTTCATGAAACTTGGTGGAAGGTGTAGAACGGGCTAAGGAAGATGTTATGTTTGGGCTCCGAATCACGGGGCGGATACCGGCATTATTTTTGCACCTATAGAAACATCTTGGTGGAGGTCTGCGCTCTTCTTGTAGTTGGAAAATAATTGTTCTAGTCTTATAGTTATACATCTAGAGCAGCTCTGCTATGCCCGTCTGTGCGTAGAGAGAACAGCAACACCCGCAATAATTTAAACCTGTACTTGGCTGAGGAAATAAATGTCACAGATTCTGTAATGTAGACCTTTTATAATGTGTTCAGGATTAATTGTGGAGTTATTTCCTTGCCTCGTTTGTCAAACAGAAACCCGGTGGATTAATGTTTCCTGACCGTGCCTCTCTGTACGTGATGGCCATAGAGGACAGGCAGTACAAAGACTTCAAAATACATTGTAAGTTCAGTGTGTACAGTATGTGGGGATAGATGTGTGTATTACCTACATGGACTGGATGGATGGATGGATGGATAGATTGATGGATTGATTGATTGATGGATTGATGGATAGATGGATAGATAGATAGACAGACAGACTACTCTGCATAGCTCTTGGGCGGCTGTAACCAAAATCAAGTCTTTACATTGTAAGTGAACCGTGGCTGTAGAACACCCTTCACGACACACGAATGTGCCGTGCTCATACACAACATTTACAGCTCTGCAAATGATTTTGAACTTTTCCTCGGGCGTATTTCTGGGGTTCATAATTGATATTATAAGTCAACAAGGCTCTCCATCTCTGTATCATCCCACTCTAAACCTGCCAGGAAGACCGTGGGCGATGTTTTGCCGCATCGAGTCAAGTGTTAAGCCAGTCCACAACCTAGATGACAACAGGCCTGCAAACAGAACAATAGCCAATAGGCCTCCTACTCACACTCCCCCCCACACATCTGGGAAATGATATAATCACACTGCACCATTACAAAGATGTATCACATTGGCTCACTGTATTGCAAAGCTTTCCAATGATGTCTGGATACCATTATTCTGTATTTGCGAAGTTCACCAGACTGAGACAAGTGGTGAGCACATATTGACAACAAACGTCTTTCTCTCCGGGGCAAGATGACCTTTAGAAGTGACCTTCTGAAGCACTCCTGTATTCTAAGAGCATCCTGTGGTCATTAGTGCTACTCTGGTCTGCACACTGCCTTAGTTAAGTGGGCAGCAAGAAATTCAAATACAATACATTACATTACCCCGGGGCTTTGTGACCCGTTCATTATCACCAGCTCTCCTATGCGCACAAGTATTTCTCTCCTTTTGGGTCACGATAAAGATGTTTGCTCACACACTATCTTAAGGAGCTTAATGAATAATGTATGGGGTGATTTTGCCAAAGCTGCAAGAATATTCAAGACAAGAGTTGAGGCTGCATTCAAGCAGGCTCATGTTTACAAATTATTCCTGAACACAACGTGACTTTCATGTGTCAAAATGGAAAATGGTTCCAAACTGACTGGAGGTCGTATATCAGAGTATTCTCAGAGTAAGACCCGACTTAAAGCTGCAGCCAAACTGACTTTTCCCTCCTAGGAAACTGAATAAACTCAAACAAAACTTAGAAAGAAGAAAACCACATCCTATGTTTGCATATTATAAAGAATGACTGAAAACATGCTGGCAAAGTAACTCAATTATGCTGCATTTACCAGGGTGGGAGAATGTGTATGGCTTTGACATGACCTGTATCCGAAATGTGGCCATGAAGGAGCCACTGGTGGACATAGTGGACCCCAAACAGGTGGTGACCAACTCCTGCCTCATCAAGGTTAGTAAAATATTACTAATAGTTTGGCTGTTGGCAGATGATCATTTCTATCACGGATAGCGTAAAGGGAAGGACCCAAATGCAAACGGGCTGAGCGTATAAAGCAAAAACTGAAAGCACAAACCAGGATGGCACGAGGGAACACCAGGGAGCACAGAATGAGCGACCACACTAGCAAACATAGAAGACGAATAATGGGACAGACAGGTATATATACACACTGACACTAATAGACTGGGACACAGCTGGAGAAGGCAGGCAAAGACACAAGGGCGGCAGGGTGATTGGACACTGGAGGATCAAATCAGGGAAGGGCAAACAAGGAGGGAAACCACAAAGACAGGAAGTAAAACTAGACATGACACAAGGGGAGTGTACTTTACAAAATAAAACAGGCAGGAAAACTGGGATCATGACAGAGTCAATACAAAGCCTGACTTCCTGTGAATGGCAGCGAGACCCAATGCAGTGCAGATGAGAGTTGTTGTTGGTGTAGGCTGTAGTTTTCTGAGGATGCCAATTTCTAGTCAGTTATTATGTACATCTGTCTTTTTAGTCCAGACTGAAATATCTCAACAGCTATTTGATGGATCGGCATGTAATTTGGTAGAGACATCCATGGTGCCCAGAGGATAAATCCTAATGACTTTGGTGACCCCATGACTTTTCATCTAGCGCCACCAGCAGGTTGAAATTGGTGGTTTTGAGTGAAATGTCTATTTCCATATACAACTATTGGATTGATTGCCAGAAAATATTGGCAGGATTGGTGATCCCTTAACTTTTTATCTAGCAGCCTAAACTAAGATGGTTATCATTGTAATGAGTACACATGCTTAGCATCAGCATGTAGGCATCATCACAGTGAGCATGTTAGCATGCTGATATTAGCATTTAGCTAAAAGCACAACTGTGCCTAAGTACTGTCTCGTTGTCAATCGTCAATATTATGATTTTGATTTATGATGATCCCTCCAAACTCTGGGCCTGCTGATCGCCATTTGTGGTAGATAATACACTGACTATGGATAAGTACCTCATACAACCCCACTTCAAAACATTCAAACTATCACCTTGTGGACTTTTTGTCCCTAAACCTGCCTATAAACTAAGATTCAAAGTTCATTGTTGACAGCAGTTGAGAAAACCACAAGATCCATTTAATAGCTTTTCTGGCGCTTTCAGTCATATCCCTAAAAAAGTGTACCGGTAAGCTAAAATGTACATAATGGAATTTGAAAAATCATCTCAACGGTCCAAACTCCATCCACTGATGAAGATCATGTGATGCAATCTAAAGCTTGAGAACGGCTACTAAATGGACCTCGTGGTGAGATTGTTTTCTCAACATTTATATCACTGATTATTACCAAGATATTCATGACACAACACACCGTTACCACCGTTTTCCTAATGGTTCACTTGTCAGCTGAAAAACACTGTATCAGAAGTGAATGAGCTGACGATACAGTAATAAGGATTGATTATACTATACAATGTCAGTAAATTAGCACTTGTCTCATAGAGAATGCTAATTAAACGGGTTATTATGAAGTAAACTATAATGCAGAGATGACAGCATGATTACAGTGGTAAAACACACATATATGAACTATAACTACTCAATGGCATTGATTGTTTGGTATATGACATGCTGTGGCTGGCATGACCTTGATGTTGCCCTGTCTGTGCCTCTCGCTGTGTGGATTACACTGATCAGGCAGATGTGCAACGCATTTCAATAGCAGCCCGTCCATGTCATAGTGACCTTGTTATCGCTGGCATTGATTGGACGTCTCTGCCCTGTCTTACCTCTGTCCTAGTGAACATTGTTGTGGGATCATACCTTCAGTGTTGCCTCCTTCATGTTGCCGATTGTCAAGCAGCCAGGTTTTATTTTCTTTGATATCAGACAGCATTTCATTTGAAATACAGTAAGATATCACATAAAAGAAGCAAAGACATGATTCATGAGGGTTTAATAAGAATCTCTAAGAAGCTGATGGGAATGCTGCTTGTCTTTGGATCTTGTAAAAAAAAAAGAAAGCTTACAATATTGATACCCTGCTGACAAGCTTTATTGTCTTTAAATGAATTACTGACTGACCTCATTACAGTTGTATAGCCGAGTAGTAGTACACATAGGACCTAACGTTATTAATCTGCTGCTTGAAACTTTAATAGCAATACTCACTGAGGATCATAACTGAGTATAATACTGCAGAAAATAATTAATTTACATTAACAACCTGCATGATAGGGCTCTAAAAACTTTTATTTTGCCTTCAGTAGTTACTCATACTGTACTCTTAAACTTTGAAATGTGACTTTGAGAAGTTTATCCTGCGTGACGATGAGTAAATGTCTGGTAATTGTGTTTATGGGAATGATTATTTCCGAAAGACAGCAGGGGTGAATCTGACATTAATATTTCATTGTTTTTTCTGGCATCAAGCGTAAGGCTCATTCCTCCACAGCAAATGTGGCATCTGGCACTAAAGCCAGCAAGCTAGCTGAATATCTAATATCGCTGATGGTACATGAAACACGATTATCACACCTCTGCCTACATGTTTACCCTGCACGGTAATGTCTTTTTTTTTCAGGTGTGCTGCACTCCCCTCTGTTACTCAGTGATCAAAGCTAACATGATATGCCGTGCACCTGACAGTAAACCAGGATCTGGAACAACATGTTCTTCTCTGAACAAGGCCTGGTGGGACGATGGGTTATCAGATACCCTGTTAAACTGACTAGAACCCAGGGGACATTTACAGATTTGGAGTTGCTAGCGCCATGCATGAATAACACCTGGAGCCTGACCATAGTTAGCGCTGCCAGATGAACCCAGTCCCCCTATCCTTGTCCTACCTACACATGGGTTACTGGCCTCATTTGTGATGGTTATTAGGATCTTGGCACAGTCCCACTGGAGTATAATGGTGACCCCTATATCTTTCAGCTGGTAGAAGCTGTAATGTATTTCTTAATGTTGTTAGGTGTTTTTTTTTTTGGTCTCCTTAATGTGACATTACATAAAATATTTTCTGGATTTGTTTCTACAGCATTTTCAAATTGTTGTAAGATAATTTTTTGGTGGTTTGAATAAACAAGGGTCCAGTTGAGGTCAGAACTATAACGTAAAGACATAGTTCGGAATGTTGGGAATTATGCTTAGGCTATTTGCTCTTGTGTCAAGAGTTAAATGACAAGAACAACACAACTCTGTACCGTAAAAATCAAGCTAACACCAGCAGCCGGGTTAGCTTAGTTTAGTACAAGCTAGCTTGTGTTTTGTCCAAGTAGTAAACGTCGACCTACCAGCACATAGACAGCTCAGTAGTTAAAATGTTATTTCTAATTTGTCTAAACCACAACATATTGTTTCAACACTTTCGTTTTTGTGGGGGTTCAAAGCCAGCTAGCTGTTCCCACATTTTCTGTGTTTTTGCTAAGCTAACCAGCTGCTGGCAGTAGCTTCATATTTAACAGGCAGGCGCCACAGTGGCATGTTTTCAACTAACTCTCGGCTATAAAGCAAAGACACACACTTCCAAAAATGTCAAAAAAATATGCCTTTGTTCATGTGCTCCAGATATGTGAGAATTGTCCATCTCTTCACTCCCGCAGGAGGTGGACATCTACACAGTGAAGACTGAGGACCTCTCATTCACCTCAGCGTTCTGCCTGCAGATCCAAAGGAACGACTACATCCATGCACTGGTCACCTACTTCAACATCGAGTTCACCAAGTGTCACAAGAAGACTGGTTTCTCCACCGGTAAGATGCTTCACACACAGCGTCTGTTACTTTACATACAGGGATCTGGGTGTATGTGTCGTGTGTATGTGCAGCTTTAAAGCATTAGAGCCACAGAATGTATTATCATGACGGACTGGTGATGATAGTCAAAAAAATGATCAATCTCTTTTTATATTACCAGCCGTAAAAGCAATAAAACAGCACCACCCAGGCGTCAGGTTCAGTATCTCCCTCAAGGCTACTGACAGTACAGCAGAGTGGATACTTTACTGAAGCTGTGGGAGCTTTGGTGCCTCATCAATATGCTGTCTTCCCTTGATGGCTTCAGTGAACCCTGTAGTGTAGAGATGAAATTTGCAACGTAAAAGAAGCGGGCCCTCCTGATTCTGAGCCAGGAAACAAGGGGAAGGTTATGGCCTGAACATGAAATCAAACAGCTCTTGCCGCTAACAACAAATTGATCTCAGTTTGAATCCATGAGAGCACAAACCTCTGAACAAGCGAACAAAGAATCCTCAACGGAATAGTTTGTTGTGGCTAAAATGTGCTGGTGGGTACAGTTGTTACCCTCCGACAGAGGCTATTTGTTTCCCACTCCCACGAAGCTAAGTCGTATCAATGCTCTCAACTTACTTTTGGTATGAAAGCAAAAAAGTTCATTTGGATTACAACTTGTTGAGTATTGGAAACAAAACAATGACAGTTGAATATTCACAAGCTTTGGTATCAATACACCCCTTCAAGACCCTTTAAAATGGGCCTGATTAAAGACAGTTTGTGTTGGAAATGTAAAACAGAACACAGGAACGCGTGATGGGAATTGTTGCATGTGTAAAGATGTTGGGAAGATAGAACTGGAAAATGATACGGTTAAAGAACAATGGGACAGCTTTAGTTGATATCTGTGTTGAGATGTGTAATTGTTGCCATGTAGGCTGCTAACGTCAACCACATTATTGTAACCAAATATCAAACTGCCTTTCTTGCATCAATATCTGTTTGGTTTCCTGTGTGTAAGTTTAAACGATTAAAAAAATATATATATTCACAAACTTTAATTTAATATCAACTTATATTTGTTGGCAAGTTTCCCTGCCAAAGGGCAACCTAGATGAGGTTGTGGTGAATTGTGGGGTATGGTTCAGGCTGGTAGCACTTCATACCCTACAGTAAGGGAGGGACAATGAGAGAACATGGGAGCATCTTGCTTCACTTGTTTCATACGAACTGGAAGCAAATTTCACTTTATTGGGCGGATAGAAAACATCCTTTTACGAGGAACCGAAAGCTCCCAGGAGCCTGAAATCATAGAGACAGCTTCACTAGGCACTTGCAGTATCAATGTAGCTGAAGTCAAATGGGAGTTTCTAATGTGATCTTTGTTGAGACTTTAAAAGCTTCTATCACTAGCAAATGTCATTGTCAGTATACATTAGAGCGGTACACATCAGGCTGATTGACAAGATCCAAACACTGCTGGAATGGAGTGAGCGAGGGGATGGTGTTTCAAAATCTGTGTGTGACTGGCCTCTAGTGGTAGTGCTACATATTGCACATTGAAATGATATGTAAAGCCGAATGTATGACTGTAAAGGTTGGTTTGAACAATAGATTGTCAGCCTTGGTTTACTCATAATCATTTACTCATCAAATCATTTCCCAACCTCAGCTTCCTCTGCCTCACCCACTTGGCCTTTATTGATTTTCTGTAAGTCTGTCTGTTAAGCACGTTTAACAAATGTTAGACCCGAAGACTCCTCATCTGCCAAAACTTTAAGATACAGATCGAAACTTTAACACAGACAGTCGCATCAGACTCTCAGCCGAAGGGAGACAAAAGGCAAGGGGGGGTCAAAGACGCAATTCCTGCTGTCAGTAGAAATCACTTCCATCTCATCTACTGAATTAGCATAAGAACCACAGCTAGCTTGTCAGTGTCTTTACTGAACTCTGTCCAATAAAAGTGTGAGCTGGGCCTTGTGCACGCTGATTGGCGAGCCCTTTCATGTATGGACTCACAAACAGCCAGTGTTTAAAAGCACACCAAGCTGGCAGAAATTCGATTCACGCGCCACTCACCTTTCGAGTCTAGGAAAAGCGTTTAGAGATTGTCTTGGCACTGGGGGATCTGAGACTGGGGGGGACTGTCTGTGTTTCAGTGCACACACAAACACACACACACACACACACACACACAGACGACTGCACATAAGGTGGCACAATAGGTACAAAGCGATGAAAGGAGATTTACTCGAGCGACAGCGGAGAGGTCAAGAACACAGTCATGCATATGCCGCCTTGTCCTTCAGCGCCGTCATCTCGAAATCAAGCCGAGCTGCCAGCTCTTTTTTCACCGTCGCTTCACAAAGGACACAGACTCGGCTCCGTGCCTCTGCTCTTCCTCGGCACAGTTTGTGTTTATTCTCTACCTGACATTCACGACAGGTAGATAGAAGACTGTATCTCTGGGTAGAGAAAGGAAAGAATGCGTCGTCGGCAAGAGGAAGACATATTTAGATATTTAGTCTTCCTTTTAGTTTAGTTGTAGCGTGTTGCTAAAGTTTAGAACTTTGTTGGTACAACTTTCTTATCGGGAACCCTTTAGAAAGGACTCAAGTGTAACTGACAAATTTCTTAATGGTTAATAAATCATTTACTAATGATTTATATATAAGTTATACACGATTAATATGGGCAACATTGAGGTTGCCAGATTGGGGAAAAACCTGATTAATTAATGCTTTCTCACATTCGGACACGAAGGGCCCTCGGAGAGTGCAGATGTTCGCCAAGGCCACGAGCTATCTCGCAATGTTAACGAAAGTCGAATATAGTTTGTGTATCGGCCCTGTGATTCGGTTCCAAAATTGTATCATAAGTATCGCAGTTGTAAATGGTAATAAATTGTTAGCGACTGTTAGTTGGTCCAGATCCTCTGCAGCCCTTAAGGTAAGTCGTCTAACAGTCGTTGTGGGCTAAACACCAACCAAAGGGTTTTTTCACAACCCGTGACCAGTAAAAAAAAAACATCTTATTGATGGCTTATAACAGATCCATAGAGCATCAATAAATAAGTTATTAGCCATTACTAAAGTCCTTAGTTGCAACTTCTAAAGCAGTGCTCTCAGCTCTGCTCTCAGTGACGGAGCTCAATCAAGGGCAAAATGTGACAGTGGGGTAATTTGGCAATATAGGTAGCGTTATTCAAAACGCAGCAACTTACAGTTACGTTACATTCATTGGTACATCAGTTAACATAACATGGTATTAAACCTCTATTTCATTTATTTACATTTAATTCCATTGTGAGGATCATAGAGCAGAACTCAGGTGTTCCGAAGGTTCCACCTGCTTTGTGACTTCATCATGTTCTGAATAAAGTCTCCAGAAGAGAACAACATAAGCAGGATTCATAGTCAGAGCAGACGCACAAACCGAGAGAGATAGTTTTCAACCATCACTTTCAACGATATTTACTGCAAAGATGTTTGGAACGAGCTTCGGCACCAAGCCGAGGCCACGTCACAGCATGGTAAGTTTATGACATGTGTTTCATTTGTTTTCAAGCACAAACTGAAGTATTTTCCCAAAGGTCAAAGTAGTTCTAACTGCTGCTTACGATGTAAAGATGAAACCAAAGCTAACTTAAGTTTGTTTAGTACTCACAGCTAATGTAGAGCCTACTGAGCTTAATCTAAGAGGAATAACAGACACACAAATGAGCAGATAGATAGTTGGCGCC
>CALSBV010012175.1:17075522-17091868 GCA_943590825.1 Bovichtus diacanthus
CATACATACATACATACATACATACATACATACATACATACATACATTCATTCATTCATTCATTCATTCATTCATTCATTCATTCATTCATTCATTCTGGGGTTGGGTTTACCCAGAGTGGCCCAAAGTGTAACACTGTGAGAACCAGTTGTGCCGACATTCAGAATAATGTGTCATCAGTGGTCACACTATCACATCGTGTATCTGAGTAAAGGGTAGTGCTACTCTGTGTGCGTTGGCTGCTTAACTGTTAGCAGCAGGACCTCTTCTTCTCCGAGGGGCCGCCGGCGACCAGCTGCACCGTCTTCTCCTTCTCTCTGTCCTCTTGCTCTTTCAGGATTCTGGAGGGACAGAATGAGGCATGAGCATATGAAGCAGATTTGGCAGCTACACACGTGTGTCCTTTGTGCTCACTTCCGCTGCGAAGACGTACACGTGCTTCAGCTCTGCTCTGTCTGTATCAGGTGAGTGTGAACCCTGTAGGGTCTTTATTTCCCGCTGGGGGATTAGTTGCAACACTCCATGCTTACGTGTCATTTTGATCTGTATTAAAATGCTGTTTTGTTGAATTGTCTCAGCACGGAGCAACTCCTGAGAGTAGAACCATAATGTACTAGAGGTTAAGTGAAGCAGCACATGTTTACTGTACACCAAGACAAACTTTGACATCCTCACACAGAAAGACGATACGCAGTGTTCCTACAGCTCAAGGCAAATTAGATTGAAGACTGTTCCCATGCCACTTGGAATAAAAGTGAATTAAGACCAACTTTACAATAACCCAAATTGAAGAAAATGTTACGCTTTTCCTGCACAAAATACACCGTTCCTCACATACGTTGCCTGGTATAGGTTTCAGCCATGCTGCAAAATCAAAAGCCAATTTTCATTGAATTTGCAATTCCCCATGTCGTCGCTAGGTAGCAGACAGTAAATCTGCTCATATTTTGAGATTTTAAATTGCAATGTCAGATTAACAAATATCAATAAAATCCTATTTACCATGTCTTAGAATTTTTTGAAAGATTAATTTTTTACATTTTAATACCAATTAATGCCTTATTTTTTAGATTTATGGGTTCAATGCCTTTTAAGACTTTGTAAGGATCCGTGGGAACCCTGACATGGTTTAAAACAATGACATGCATTTGATTGTGCGCTTCACACCAATGAAACAATGGTTTTCACTTCGGAGGGACTGCTTTCTGTTGTGTACGCCGGAACAAGCCAATAAGAAAAAGTCCTTTGTGCCACCAACTCAGAACAAACTAAACCTCTGGCTCTCTACAGCAGGATATGCCTTACTTCAGCACAGATATAATCCCACTTTGAAAGCCGTTTAAGCAGACAGTTCTTCTATTCAAACTAACACACAAAGGCCATTACTTTTGCTCACCTGGCTAACTGAATCATGGACTCCATCACATTGTGTCCGGAGCATGCACTGCACTCATAGAAAGTCATTTGGCAGTCCTTAAAAAGAGGCAGACATGTTACAACTTTTTGCAAATTGATCAGGGTCAAAGTCTGTACGAATAGTTGAAAAAGATTTAAAAGAAATTGCAAATTATTTTCAGTCACCATAGAAACTACAGTACACACCAGAGACTCGAGGAATAAACAGTCATCCTGGAGTCGCTTCCTCATAAAACTCTCTTTATTCTGTAATCAAGTTTCTTTTATTTATCAAAACTGAAGAAAAAAAACACCACTTTGTGGTTTGTCTGACCAGAACCTTGAGCTTAGCAGACAGAACAGATGAACAGACCTTGGCTAGTCTTTCGCCCAGTCCTTTCTGAACTTGTCTCTCAATCTCCTTGTCTGTTTTGTTGGCCAAGAGCATGATGGGGATGTCTTCGCCTGAGCCCTCCTGTGAAAGAAGGAAATCAAAGAATACACACTCAAAGAAACCCATCTTAAAAGATTCCTTTGCCGTTAAAAGACTAGGACGGCAGCTTCCCCGTTGCTATTGACCTCCCCAGTGGGAAACAAGAAGCGTCGCTGTGAACAAATTATTCGTCATTTATCTTCTACATTAATACACCGTGAGATACATACTCAACATATTCCCTGTTCACTCTGCTGTAGGGAATCAAAATAGAGCAACAACGGCACGGAAACACAAAGTGAAACCCAAACACTGGTTCTGCTTGTGACTGTTAATGACTTACCTTTACACTCGTCAGCCACTGTCTGACAGCTGTGAAGCTCTGCACGGCTGTGATGTCATACATCACAACCACACCATCAGCCTTGCGGAAGAATTGTTTGGTGATGCTCCGATACCTGCAGGAGGGGAGGGGGGGATCAGACGGAAAGAAGACGTTTTGTGTTTTCACTGGGACTACAACAATTACGACTTGCAAAAAAACACAGGAATAATGTTTTCAAATGAGAGCCGGCTGAGGAGTTCAAAACACGCATTTCAACTTTTACAAGGAAACTATTTGATTCATTGGGAAGTCGAAGAATTCAAGTACACTCTTTTGAAAGAAAGGCGTGGCCCACAGCGACCTTGTCAAAGTGCCACAGCTGAATCTAAAGTAGTGTTGACATTATAGACTCTTGACAAATGTGATTTTGGGCCTCATGCAGGAAGTGATATACGAACGAATTTCCTCTCATTTTTCTCCGTATCCACGATTCGTTCTTTTTTTGTTAGTACCCATTGGTTTCTGGGACTCACTTAGGTTTTCTTATTTTCGAAAAAAAACATATAACATATTACATAACTTTTAAATTTGAGGACCTTAAAAAAATATATTATTATCATATAATCAAATTAAGATTATTTATGTTTTAGAGTAATTATAATGATTGGATTTTTTTATTTATTTCTGTGCTAAAAAAATACTATTGGTCTCTTAACTATTGAGAGGAAACGTAAGAAACTTTTTAGAGAATGTTTCGGCATGAGGCCCGATGTCTTTTCCTTGTGTTGACCCTCACCTCTCCTGTCCTGCTGTGTCCCACAACTGCAGCGCCACCTGGCTGCTGTCCACAGATATTGTCTTTACACTGTAATCAATACCTGCACATACAGACAAGAAAAAAGTTGGCACATTCTGTTTTATTAACAATACAGAACAAATTACTGTATATATACGTACAACATTCTAATCTATACATTGACCTGAATGCATGTGATTGTTGCATCATTTTATGGTAACACATTTCCAACGTGATAATGTTTATACTAGAAATAAATATTTTTCAGACAAAGAAAAAGGAAGATACTGTAAAACTGAAACGCAAACTTTTTATTTATTTATATATTTTACATAAAATTTAATTTCAGAGGCTTAACTGAAACACTTTGTGAATAGCCTTGTAGAAATCTTATTTAAAAAAAAAAAAAGATTTATCAAGAGGAAATCCTTTAACAGCTTTAAAGATTGAAGTTTGAAGATTTCTATTCTACACCGGCCGAACGAAACAAATGTGCTCAAAACCAAATATCTTACACTGATGGAGTTCGGAGGAGCTGGATGCTTTTTATTTATATGATTTTCTCACATTGGCTTTGAGAAAATATCTCGCCTTGTTTTATTACATTCTAAAACAGGCAAGAATATTTATGAAGTCAGCTGGTTAGCTGTTCCCCGAGACCCTCAATAAGACAGTAAATCATATCATAGCATATATGGGGAGGGCAGCAGCGTGCACCCTGATCAGAGTTTTTTAAATAATAATAAGAAACTTTTTTCATAGAGAACTTATCAAACAAAGTGCTTCACAGAGAAATTAAATAAAATACCAAAATGAATGAGAAGATACATGAAGGGCAAAATTAAAAGTAACAAACAAGACATTAAAAAACAATAAAGTAAAACAGGCAGCTCAGATAAAATCAGGATATGCTTTCCGATAAAAAGATGTTTTTAGAAGAGACGTTGTCTTAAAAGACCACTGACAGCCTAATGTTAGGACAATGATGAGCCACAACACACGTCTATATACAGTTGTACACAGTTATATCACTGCTGTACTCTTTTATTCTTTAAAAAAAAAAAAAAAAAAAAGGATAATATTAATTTTAATTATTAATTTAAAATTGTTTTTATTAATTATTATTATTATAACAATTATAATAAAAGTAATATATAGTTTACATTATAAATACATTCAAATAACAAAAAGGTGGTAAAAATAAGGGAGGAATGAAAAATAAATAAATAATAACATTATTTTATTATTTATTTTCTCCACTGCTACATTCAAGTGTTTCAGAGCCTGAGGTCAGCAACAGGGCCGGGTGCTTGGTTGCTTTTGCTCACAGGAACTAACAAGGGTGTGTTTGCACTATACTGTACGTACCCACAGTGGCAGAAGTGCCAGGGTGGAAGCAGTCGTCACAAAATCGCTGAAGGAGGGATGTCTTTCCTACGCTAGAGTTCCCCACCAGGACGACCTTGAAGAGGCGATCGGGCGGCGAGGGACCGCCTTCCTCCTGGAGAAACAGGAAGCATGGTAGCAGAGATTGAAGGAAGGTTGTGGAATCTCACTTTAAACAATTAGTCAAGTGGCTCACTACTACAACAGAATCATACATAATGAAGAATTCCTCACAATATCCTGGCTTGGAAAAGACAAAAAGTAATTGCATTAATGTAGTGCTTAAATGCTGATTAAAGAATTATGTCAAGCATGCTTCACATACTCTATATCCCTCGATCGTCCACATGCTTACATTTATGCTGGTTTCCTTGCCAACAGGCTGACCCCTTGGAGATGTGGGCGTTTCCCTTTTCTCCACATCTCCCTGCGACTTTTGCTGCTGGACAGACGACGCACACGGGTAAATGTCGCTCATCACCAAGTCTATATTCTCCTCATTGTCTGAGGAATCCTCTCCTTCACTACACTCCTGAAGTGGAGTTTGGGCCTGACAGTCTTTCTGGAGTAAGTGTGGGAGGTGGTCCTCCTCAATGGAGATGATCCTCTGGAGGTGCCCTCTTGTTTCCGCTGTGCAAGAGGACTGGCATGACCCATTGGCTAGGTTGTGCCTCACAGAGCTGGTGGTCATCTCCTCCTCATCCTCACTGCAGACAGAACGTAACATCATGGTTCACACTACATTGCTAATGCGAACAGCACGGAGCCAACACAATCTTTCACGACATTTGAATTTAATGCCTCACGTAGTGATCGTTTACCTTTTGAAGATATTTGGGTTTGTGTGTTTCATAACATTGATTGAAGGCTTCTGCTTCAAACTTGGCATTTTCTGAGAATTCTTTGGATTCTGCAGAAATTAAAACGTGAAGATTTTTGTTTAAGTAGCAGCATGAGATTCAAAAATCTGGCTCTGTTTATCATTTATATCTTTTTTTTTCTATTCCTCTAATCTTTCAAAAGAGGACATATTAAGTGCGGACATGGGACATTTAAATAATGCAGTGTACTAATTCTGCTATGATAAACGGCACATACCTGATAGCATATGTCCTTTTCATCCCGTAAATGTTTGTTCATTTCCCTGGATACAGCAAAGAAATAAAGATATCAAAGAGAGGGTGAGAACCTAAAGTCTTTCAAAAAATGTTTACATACACAATTATCAATATTGTGTTACTGCCCAAAGTCATTCTTAGTTTGAAGCCTCGTTTGAAATGCTGTTTTTTTGTTGAACAATATGCTAGCCATGAGTGGAACATCCCGCTTTCCCCCAGGAAAAAGGTCTTTCCTTGGCCTATCACGATATGTCAGTTGAGTAAGATTAGCAGGCTCCAGCTGCAAGGACTGACGTTTCTATTGTTGGCTAACGTTGGCTAAAAGAAAACATGACGTGGTGGTAGTGTGGTAGTCTAGTGGTCTAGTAGTCTAGTAGTCTAGCTTTCAAATAGAACACCGGAAGTTCAATACCAGGCTGACCCTGAGCAAGGCTCCAGGAGCGAATCGCTCTGGATAAGAGCGTCTGCTAAATTACATAATGTAATGTAATGACAGATTTCTGAAAAAGAGCTAAAAATATTCCACCGATTCCAGTCTTGCTTTGTACTGTGACCATTCCACTAGAAAGATGTGAATTACTGAGATGTTACGGTTCTGGCTGAGCAGTACGGTTTGTGACAAAAGTTCACCAAACCAAACAGAAAACTTAAGAAACAAAAACAAAGGCTTTTCTCACTCTGGGTACTGTGTCAATAGTCGACAAGACAGGGCTACAAGAGTGAACCTTTGTCAAGTATCCAATGAAATCTTAAGATAAATATCCACGTCACGTCCCTCTACTGTGGTTTGTGGTGCCAGTACAGCTGCCTCTCTAGATCCATACCTCAACAGGTCCAGTTGTTTGAGGAGGCTTGCTCGCTCTCGGTGCAGTCCCTCAGTCAGTCTGTATATTTCACTGTGATGAACAACAATGCATCCTTTATTACAAACACACACATATATATATATATATATTATGTGCTGTGGTTACACTTTATTAGAAAATATGACCCACGGCAAAGAAAGGCTAAATTAATTGATCATCTAGAATGAGTGAATATGACACAGACACATTCACTCTCTTCAAGATAATAAGCTGGATACACAACAATAATAATGGGGTACAGCAACTCGACTGCTATTATTGCTATCTCTATCCGCATTACCATGTATATGATCTGAATAGTTTTTATTGACAGTATAAATTGTGTATAAAGTATACATCACATTCCGTGTTTTACTGCCTCTCTATAGAGTGCTGCAGGAATTAGTTAGCTTTGGTGAGAAGCCTGAAATAAGGTCTGTTGTTAACACAAGCTTAAGAGATTTTAACGTTCTTTTCTCCGACGTAACATAAATACGTCAGTAAATACCCCCGTCATGAATTTTAAAGCTTTTATGCGTCTTAAAATGTCTTATGTGTCCGCCTCTTAACTTAGCGGTGGTGATGTTGAAGTCATTTGTGAGGAATATGCTGCTGAACAAAATGTGTAAGTATCATAAACTTTTGTTTGCCTTGCAGTTTATTTCTGCAATAATCCAAAATCCAAAAGAAGAATCTCATTTGCTCTAACTTCCGGGTTGGCCCCAAAAACACGTCATCCCTGCAGCACTCTATTTGTTTGAAGCAAAAGCATGTGATTGCATCCTGACCAATGAGCAAGAACTAAGAAAACGATAATCAGGGCAGGAGTTCAAAAGAAGCCCAAGTAAGAAATAATAGCTACCACTCACATCTCCTTCTCCTCGTGAAGCCGTGTGGACTGCTCCTGCAGCAGACTCAGCTGGTCCTGTGCCAAGACCAGCTCTTGGCTGGTGTGCTCCAGCTCCCGTGCCAACTCGTCATTCGTGTGCTTCAGCTTCACGTTCTCCACCTTGGTCACATGTTGTTCACTGTGAAGGTCCTGGCATTGATGCTCCAACTGAGGACAGACCGTTGGTCGAAAAAGAAACAAGTAGAGTGAAGATGATTTGGAATTTCCTTCTTAAAACATGTGTATTATTCCATAATCCGCCAGCTAGTGTTATTCACATGCACTATGTTGGAAATCCCTCTCTCATCACGTCAACAACAATCTGTGTCACTATATGAAGGGAAAAGCTCTGACTTTAGTGACTCCTAGTGGTGCACAGTCACACAATCTAATCCAAAAATGCATGGCTCATACGTACAGTGACCTCTTTGACCCATAGTTACAGGACGGACGTAAGGAGACAGCATGATGTGAACACACGATACCTTCAAACAGCTATAAATATTTTCCAACAAACTGCTTTTGTAACATGAAGTAGATGAACAGATATAATAGTGAGCTGAACCATACTAAATGCTTTTAAAGCTGTGCCAGCCTGCACAACACTGTACGGACTGTTCTCCACAAACACGGGGGAAAACAGCAGACCTTTTTAATTAGAGGTGATAAGGAGCTGTGAAAAAAAAGAAACGTCCTTGTTGGTGTAACCAGAATTCACTTCCGTTCACTAATTAGCCTTAAAAGTCTTTAAACGGAGATGTGACAGAACTTATTAACATCTAACAGCAGGCTATCAACAAAAAGCTGTCGCTGCTGCTGCAGAAGAGGAAGCTCACTGGAGAAGCATCGATTAGATTGTATTTGATAAAAATTACGGAATAACAACTCCGTATAACTGAGCGTTAAAAGGAGGTTAATGCTGCTATGCAAATCTCTTTCACAACATTTGGACTGCGGTAATGAGTTTGTTTTGTTTGCTACCTTTCTGTTTCCACATACCAAGTACAGACTGCACTACATAAAAAGCAGGATCACATTCTGTGGAATAAATCAACGATTCTTAATGAATATGTGGAAGGCTGTTTCCATCAGGAAAATAAATATTAGATGAAAACTTCGTCTTGTGACCAAAAAAAAAAGGTCCTGTATGTCATTATAATGAGAAACTTCCTTAAAATAATGACTTAGTATCGCAAAATAATGAGAAACTTTCTCAAACTCAATATTTGGACATACTAAATCATTATTTTGATACTAAGTCATTATTTTCAGTTAAGAAAGTCAATATCTTGAGAAAGTTTCTTAGTAATTTGCGATATTAAATCATTATTTTGAGATACTATAATTATTTTGAGATAAGTGAGTCAATATTTGTGAGCAATACTAGGTCATTATTTAGAGAACATTTCTCATTCTAATGACTTAGAGGATCTTTCTTTTCCATATAAATGTTATGTCCTTCTTAAATTGTAGAATTTTTATTATTTGGTGCTTAAAAATGTGAGAAATGTATCTGTATAGTAGAGCACTGGGCACCGAGATCTATCACTGTGTTATATGATAAAAGTGTGTTTATGGTACAGAGGTACTAAATCACTTCATTAGCTTATTCTGTTCTCAGTCCAATGTGTCTCACATGTGTTGCTGCTCTCTAACTCACCCTTCTCTGTTTCTGGAAGAGCTGTTCCAGCTCTTTCTCCTTACCAGACAGCTGCAGCTCCAGGTCTTGACTGCGAGACAGAAAGCGCTCATAGTCCTTTAGTGCACGAATAAAAGAGGGAGGCAAGAGGACAAAGTGCAAGGGTAATGAGGGTATGGGATGTGCAGTATTTGAAAGACTTAGCAACAAAAGAGAAAGACTTTTTTGACATCAGTACCTGCAGCACAATCCTGTCTTTTTCAGTTTTTATTTGCTGCTCCATTTCCTCATAAAGGCGCTGGATCTCATCATCGTGTGTTGCCGATTTCCTGTATGGATAAGATTCAGATGCGATGATGTGCTAAGTACAGTGTGAACCTGTAAGGGCGTGTGAAACGATAGCCTAAATCAACACACTTTAAAAAAGGTTCAATCTCCATTGTAAGATATGCCAGGATTTAAACTTAAAACAATGAACTAACCTTATAAACAGAGTGTGAAGAGGTAACAGTGTTGTGTCAAAGACGTCTATGTATTGTGTTGCAGAGAGATCTACTGAAGTTAGCATGCTAACAGCTAGATGCGCTCTATCCAGTCTTGTAATACCACTTGTTCCTCTAGAGGTGATAGTGAGTCAGTGTAGCTTCAGTCTGCCTCAGTACAGAGGGAGAAGAAGTACAGCTGCCTGACCATGGATGTATTGTGCCTGACTCGCTTGTAAATATTACAGCCACGTTCTTTGTCTGTTTTATAGTTTGTTTATTGGACTACTTTCAAAGTGACAGCAATGAGACACCCGGCTTCATCCTCACAGCTGCCAGGAGGATGTTTTGCCGAGTGTATATCTGTCGGCAGCACCAGGAAACGGCGTAGCTTCAGTTAGCGAGTTCAGTCGGAACACGAGGAACTGCAGACTTCCTGTTGCTGCCGTTACACAGGTCCAGCAGCCCGCTGTGTCTCTTCGGCCGCTGACTGAGGCTCCGTCTGACGAAGGTGGCTGCCAAGTGCCGGCTCGGCCGACGTTTCTCCTGCTCTCCTGGCTGCGTCACCATTGGGAAGACGTAACGATTATGCGGGTCGATTTCTAGTTTCTGCCACTTTGAATTTAGTCTAATAAACAAACTAATGTAGCGTTACACGGACTACAGCCCCGGTTAACATCAGTGCCCCAGTAAACACAGATGGTTCAGCCCCACGTGAAGATTATAAGACAGCTGTGTTTCTGAAAAGCTCTCAGAGTTTCAGCAGTCTGGTCGAATTGTTGGTATTCTTGACCACTGACTGACTAAATAAATGCATTACATAATATAAAGAATGAATTAGAATACAATAAATAGGCCAAACTACTACAACTAAACTATGAACATTAGAGATCGTATGGACCCAGTTTAGAGGTGAAATACTGCCCTCTATTTCGTTGGAGCAGGTAGCTTGGAAATACACATTGAACCTTTAACTCCTACTGTATAGTTTTGAATGAACCCGTTGATATACCCTTACAAAGATGTCCCGTCCTGACCTTTTGAGAGCGCTCTCCATCTCCCTCTTCTCCTGGTTGGCCTCTATGATCTGGGATGTCACTCTGGACAAGAAGTCCTCAAAATTGGATAAAAGGTGAGGTTCGTCTCGGCGCAGCTGGGCCCACAGACTGCGCACCTCAGCAGGACTAAAACGGGACAGAATGAAGAAGCAGGGGTAACCAAGTGCAGCATCAAACTAAATTTCTTTAATTATATTTGCAGTCTGTCGTGAAGTTTCACGAGAAATGCTGCGGCACGAGTATTGACAAGAACTAGGAAACAAGATCATATTCCTCCTGTATTAGCTGCTTTGCACTGGCTCCCAGTAAAATACAGAATAGAATTCAGAATCCTTCTCCTGACCTATAAAGCGATTAATGGTCAGGCTCCAGTTCATCTTAAGGACCTCATAGTACCTTATAAACCAACTAGAGCATTACGCTCCCAGAGTGCAGGGTTACTTGTGGTTCCTAGAGTCTCTAAAAGTACAATGGGAGCCAGAGCCTTCAGCTATCAAGCTCCTCTACTGTGGAAGCAGCTCCCAGTCTGTGTTCGGGAGGCAGACACCCTCTCTACATTTAAGAGCAGGCTAAAGACTTTCCTCTTTGATAAAGCTTATAGTTAGGGCTGGCTCAGGTTTGCCTTGGACCAGCCACTAGTTATGCTGCTATAGGCTTAGACTGTCGGGATACTCACTCCTCTCTTCCTTTCCCTATCTTTCTCGTTCTCATCCTCTCGCTCTCTATTGATATGCATTCATGTCCCTTAAATGCATGTTACTAACTCACCATCATCCTCGGAGTTTCTGTGTCCCTCATCTGGCAGGTTGCCACTATTAAAGATTACTTCTGGATCATGAATCGTGGCTGCGCCTGTTGCCCTGCTCCTGCCAGGAGCCTTTATTGACATCCCCCTGGATCCATCTTTTTTATATACACGATCGCATCATGTTTTCTGTCGCATAGATTGTCTATGCTGTATTTTTAACTATGTTGTTTGTTCTGTACACACGTCACCTATTGCACGTCTGTCCGTCCTGGGAGAGGGATCCTCTTATCGCACCATTATTTTTTACAAGACAAACAGAAAAAATGTTTCAAGGACAAGGATGGAAATTTTAGCACAGCAACAATCCAACACATAAAAGTACCCAGAGGCAGCAGCTCAGGTACAAGGTCATTGTGGTTTTAAAAAGGACATGATGTTCTTTGCCTTGAGGAAATCAATTCATCATTGCAGCAAAGAAATCTGATAACTGGCACTGACAAGACAGCAAAATTGAAACACTGAATACAAACAATGATGTAAGTATTGAAACGTGCATTGGAATCAGCCAATCAAAACTGTGTGATGACATAAATGTATTTATTATTAATTATGTTTCCACAAGAAACAATGTAATGTGCCTGTAAGCTACAGTATATGTTAAGGGAGGGAAAGTCAAACAAATCCCTGGAAGACTTTTCAACAGTTACAAATCCTTCAAATCTGGCCAACATCAGCATCAGTTAGTGCTGCACAAACTGATCTGATCTAAAATGTCAACTTTGAGCTAAACAGGTAGGCGGAGGCCAATAGGATGTGTAAATGTGGCATCCACCTCCACTACTGTTTACTTTTATTGAGTTGGAGTTGTTTGTTAAAGGTGAGTCTAGTCATAAGATCCTGTCATAATCCAGTGTTCTCTTTCATTCTAATAACTGCTACTAATGCCCACTGAATATTGTATGAAATGCAGAGAAAATTAACATTAATGATTCAGATAGGTTTTCTGAGGGCTTTTTAAGTGAAGCCTTTGCCCAAATCCTAATGTTTAATACTACATTTCTGTGTTTCAAGCTCAACCCTATTAAAAAAGACTTGAATATTCAAGCAGTCACACCTCTCTCACAAAAATAGGCCGAGCACAGATTGCTCAGACGGGGAGCACAGGGACGGCTTTGCTTGAGAGTGGAAACTTCCTACTCTTGTTTAAATTTGCACAGCTGATTAAAGTCTCAGGCTAAGTCACTCAAAATGTAGTGTAGACGTCAAGCAGACGTTAACAAAGTGTGCAAAGATATGTTGTGGACCTAACGCCACACGCTGTAAACACAAAGAACACGCACATGCACTACTCACTCTTCAAAGACACTGTTGGCTCCGAGACTCTCCATAAGCATGCAGAAGTGTTTCTCCTCTTCATCCTCGTCTCGTCTTGCCAGGCTCTCCTCCCACTGGGTCTGGTACAGGACCTCTGTCGGGCTTTTACAGGCGTTCTTCTCCCCCATGCCTTCCTCTGCAGTAATCTTCTGACTGGATAAAAACCCACCTAGAAAAACACCTAGAGAGCTTGAGTGCACATCGAAAAACATCAGACTACACCTGCCGGTGATAGTGCCGTTGTTTTAGGTAGGAACAGACTGAAAACGTACTAAAGCCGGAGGAGAACTCGTCAAGGGTAAGGTATCCATTGCCATCAGAATCAAGCGTATCAAATACGTTCTCCAACTCCTCCGCACTGAGAGGGAGCTCGGCGTTCAGCCTCTGTTTAAAAAGACACAAAGACACAGCTGCTATTGACGAGAACAAAGCCTCGTGGACCTTAACACTACTGTAGCTATAACAAGTGATACTTAAGACTTAAAAGGACAGTCATTAGTGCAGTTCATTATCATGTGCAACGGAACAGTCGGTGCTTCTTTCCTAGTTATTTTTACCGGTCAGTATTAGATCAAGTAGCCTGAATAAACACAGGATGCCATTTAGTTCTAAGCAGAACATGTTTAATGGAAATGCATCTTCAACTACCCAGCGCTTCACACTCATACAGTTAAACACACCAACACCTGGAATGTTCCCAGTGCAGCTACAGTCTTTAATGATTGACCACTGGGCAGCTCCGCAGGAACAGATGATGGAAAGTCTTTTAACTCTTATGTATCACTAGGGGCTTTTTGATTTGTAATTGGTCAATCATATTGGATGTGTTAATGGATCCTTACATTTTGGAAAGAGTGTGATTTTTTTTTTTCCCTTCTTGAATTTTGGAAGTTAAACTTCAGGTCTTATAATAAGTCTTTAACAAAACTGTGTAGGCTAAATACAGACACAAAACTGTCCCCATTGCAACCTATTCAAACTACAGTGTTTGATCCTCGGCTATGAGGCTACAGCATAAAATCATGCATTCTATTATATAAGGCTTTCAACATAGAGCCTTGGCTACAAAATGGACATTTTTACTTTTTTCTGCCAGATTGAGCCTATTATGGAGCACTGCAGTGTTTGATGAAATGCGTCAATGTCGTTACTAATCATAGCCATAAAAAAACTGAAAATAAATCCTCTAGCATTTAGTATTTCATAATACATACATACATAAACAGTGTCATTATGTAAATAAACTGCCACTTAAAAAGGGTTACAATTCTGAAAATTAATCGATATCTGGAAGTTAAGATCACGACTGACGTTGGTTGAAAATTGAACTCAGTGAAAGTGGAAAATAATATTAATATATAATTTTATGGCTTTTTATGGCTTTTGACACAGATATGTTGTCCGCTAATGATATCAGAGAAGTTTTTAAAGTTTTTTTTAAAAAGGAATGCACAATGGTTAAATAGAGTGAGATACAATTTGAGAGATAGCTGCTCCTTAACCAAAGGGTTAATCCAAACGGACTTGGCAGAGTGAGAACCTCCTTGAAAACCCTCTGACCAAGACAGTAACTGCTTGATCATTTAGAAGAAAAGCCAACACGGCCACACCTCTGGAAGCAGCTTGGGTTTTATGCCGTGTTTACACTGCTGCAAATGTTGACTGAGGCAACACATACAATCCAGGGGAGGGACAGGGAAAGGGTAGCATCTGCGTACACCGATCAGCTGTTCTTGTAAAGTGTGTTATCTGGGCAGAACATATCCCTAATGTCAGCAAACAGTAGAATTGTAAAGCTTGTGTGTTGGTGGTCACAGTGCGAAACATACTTTTGATCTGCGAAGATATTGTCACTGAAAATACTGTGTCAAAAGTGCACATAAAGGTAAGCAGAACCCCTCATTTAGCTTGTGAGATCATCTGTGACCCTTAACAGATGTGTGGAAAGTGTAAAACAAATATAAGTAATTTAAGTACAATATTATAAAGAGACGTGAGAAGGTCCTACTCGCCATTATCATAAACACCAGATCAAAAGCGTCCCCTCTGTGTATTTATGCTCCTCGGAGCGAGAGCCTACGAGTGCTTCATCAAAGCATTAGCCTCGGCAGGGATGAATATCCGAGAGGCGAGCGAATCTGCACAATAATGTGAGTGGAGGAGTTGCAGGACAAAGCTTCCGGTGGCTCTCTGTGTCTCAGTCTCTTTCATGCCACTTTGAATAAGGTGAACATGTCCTATCTGTGTCATGATCAGCATCATTAATGAGTGTACAGACCGTCCCTGCATTTATTGCTCATTCTGGATGAATAAAGAGTTGTCACCTCTAAAAAAAATAGGTGATGCCCTGTACACTGTGGATGCTATTTAAAAAAAAAAAAAAAAAAAAAAAAAAAAAAAAAAAAAGGTCCAAACAGCTGTGATACTTTGTCAAGTAATTAAAGTTAGTAACGATGTGCTTCTGTTGTTTTCTGTGGCAGTAACCCATAAATGTAATTCAAACTAACATTACGTCATTGAAGTTCTTTTATTTTAATTACTTTCATGCAACAAAGGTGAGTCTTTACACTGTTTTAAAACATTAGAGCTCAGTCATGGCAGTCCCCCTTGCATCAGCAACCTCACCTGCATGTCCCGTCGGGTGATGAAGCCCTTGTTCTCGATATCACACATCTGGAAGAACTCGTGGGTTTTCTCCACGATTGAGTTTTGTCCCACGTCCCCGTTCTCGGACTTGCCCGCCTCGTTGCCGCTCCCTTGCCTTTGCCATGCAGTCCAGGCCACCGTGTTGGCGGTGAAAGCTGCCATGGTATCTGTGAGTCTGATGATATGAGAGCGTTTTCCCCACGTCTGTCACATGAGTCGGGTACAGACAGACCGAGGTGCGGAGAAAAAGAGATATCCAGGAGCAGTCGAGCTTCAGGCTGCTCTACATCAGAGGCTCTCACCAATGTCACAGATTGTCATCTCTTAGCAACTGCCTCTTTAATTAGTCGATGAAACCTGGGAGAGAGACAGGATGAGAATCTTCAGTTTGAATGAGTACAGCTCTTTGCCCCGGTAAAAATAGTTAGAACTACATGAATGCATGTACGGCACCAAAACAAAATGTAAAGTCTATAAAAAGGTAGCACCGTTTGAACTAATAAATCAGAATGACATTTAAAAAAAAATTATATATAATTGTCTCCCTCAAGCATATAAATACCTCAATTACACATGCATTAAAGGAACAGGCTTATGAGGATTTGGTGAGTACATTTGTGCCTAAGAAGGGCACCTTGATTCCATTTTTAATAACGTTTGCTGGCAATTACACATTTGCATAAAATATATGTTCATGAATGTTCTTTCTCGTTCATTCTGCCATCTCTCACACACATTATCAGTCTGATTTACATCGAGTTGTGCAATGTCAAACATTGCCCAACTGTGTGGTGTACACCTAAAAACAACTGCTGCTCTCCTCCTTTACTTCAGGGACGACGGGCCTTACTGAGACTAATGTCATCTGACAAGTAAAGCCAAAAACTGAAAAGAAAGTTGTGGTATGACGAGGAGAGTCATGTCGGCCTGGAAATATTGACTGATATAACTCGCTTAGTGGTAGGGTTTCAGGGGCACGACAGTTCTTTGTGCATTGGTTTGGAAGACTGCCTTCAGGAGACTGTTGTGCACCATGAGTCGGCTGAGTCGATTCATGAACAAGAGCATCAGACAGTGTGTGTGTGTGTTGACCCACGCAAATGTAGACTTGTGGGGCTGGTATATGCCAAATAGAAAAAAATAGACATGCATGTAGGCAGGTAGGACACACACACACACACACACACACACACACACACACACACACACACA